>JACXGI010012023.1:0-23654 GCA_016801175.1 Esox masquinongy | reverse complement strand
ACAGCTGAACTTTATTTGTGATTAATCAGAGTCACTTTAAATGATGGCAGGTGTGTAATGACTTCTATTTAACATGAGTTTGAATGTGATTGGTTAATTCTGAACACAGCCACATCCCCAGTTATAAGAGGGTGTGCACATTTATGCAACCAGGTTATTGTAAGGTTTTTATTTTTCATTTTTCCCCCTCGAAGATTTCAGTTTGTTTTTGAATTGAATTGGTCACATTAAAAGTGGAATAAGTTCTGACATGATTTATCTTTGTCTCATTCTTTTACATCACAAAAACCTGGCATTTTAACAGGGGTATGTAGACATTTTATATCCACTGTAGCAAGTTGACAAGTTAATAGACAAGTTAGACCTACTGTGTTCAAAATGTTTTTCTTTTTCCTAATTGTTTTCTGCTGTCTTCAAGAAACTCAAGTTTCGGCCAAGAAATACAAACCAGAATCAGCGGCGGTTCCATTTGTCACGCTGGCAGTCTATTCAGAAAAGGGTAAATGTCATTATGACCATTAAGATTTAGCAGTTGCCTTTGAAGTTATTTTAATATTCGACAGATTGTCACCATATACAGACTGTTGACAAATGAATGGAAAAAACAAGATAATGTGTCATAGTAACCAATTGGGCCAAGACGAGCCACCAAAACATCTTCAGTGCACCTTTGAATAGATTCTACAAGTCTTTGTAACTCTGCTGGAGGGATGGAACACCATTCTTCCAAGAGATATTCTTTCATTTGGTGTTTTGATGATGGTGGAGAGTGCTGTTTAACACATTGGTCCCAAATCTCTTATACAGTAGGTGTTCAATTGGATTGAGAACTGGTAACTGCGAAGGTCTTAGCATATGATTCACATAATTTTCAAACTCATTGAACCAATCAGTGACCCCTCGTGCCCTGTGAATGGGGGCATTGTTATACTGGATGAGACCCAATAATGAACCCTCACTCAAAGTCACTTATATCCTTTCCTTTTGCTATCTTGATCCAAAATTGAGGTAAACTGAGCCTGCTAAGCATTTTTATACCTGCCACAGAGCATGATAGAATGTTATTTTATTAATTGTATCATTCAGTACCTGTAAGGAAGCATCTACATTTGTTATGGTCACCCACTAATTTATTCAGTTTTTTCCTTTAATTTGGTAGGTCTTAACATGGATCAATAAAGAAACAATGTGTCATTTATGTTACATAACTGAGAGGTTCAATTTATGTTACACAGATAACTGCATGGTGTAGGGAAAGTGAAGAGAGGTATGGGATAAATGCCACTTGGGTTCTGTTTCCTTACAAAAGGGATTGAACCAAAATGGAGGCATGCAGGTATTTTAATAATGATTAGACACACATTCCACATAGAAAGTCAAGTCATCATTACTTTGTCATACTTTGCCTGTACAGAATACATTATACAGAATACACTTTTCTAAAATTAGGTTTTCTTTCTGTGTGAAATGTGGAAAAAATGTTTGCAGTTGTTCATGCTGCAGTTCTCTTTGTTCCTAATATTTTTTTAATACAGGCTTTGTTCCTGGTAATCAAGGAATTTTAAGGCAAAATGTTACTCTTGTTTAGTAATAGAACATTTTAATTTACACAACTTTACAAATTCTCAAGAATTCACACAATCCTACAATTATTAAAGTTAAGGCATGGTTGTCGGGGTGACATTTTGGCTTAATTTCCCCTAGCTCTTTCTTGACTATGGGCTTCTTGGTCAAATAAGATCTAGTTTCACACACTCACTCTTATCAAAAATGTTACAACTGTACTTCAAACCATCCTACCAGGTGCAGATCGCCTCCAATCATTCTGAAGTTGCGAGAGGAAGCATGACCTGATAATGGTGTTCAGCAATCAGAAAAGGCTGTGCTTATCTGGTATGATTGCCTAATGTCAGCAATATCTCCAAGGTTTATTCAATTGTAGTTATATTTGAAGTACACATTAAAGTAGTTTTATGTGGAGTTTTTTTTAAAGTAACTAACAAGCAATTGTTGTTTAAAGGAAAACAACCAGCCTCGCACGTAAGGGAGTGTGTTAACCCTGAGGTAGAAATAAGCTTCCTTCGCTGTTTCATCTCACAGCTTGTGAGACAACATGGTAATTATAGTTTCTTGAAATTCATTGCTGACGTAGACAATGTATTTCTCAGATCGATTTACCTGTTAAACAGGATGCATATACACCGATCAGCCATAACATCATGACCACCTGCCAAATATGGTGTAGGTCCCCCTTTTGCCGCCAAAAAAGCCCTGACCCGTCGAGGCCTGGACTCCACTAGACCTCTGAAGGTGTGCTGTGGTATCTGGCACCAAGACGTTAGCAGCAAATCCTTTAAGTCCTGTAAGTTGCGAGGTGGGACCTCCATGGATCGGACTTGTTTGTCCAGCACATCCCACAGTTGCCCAATTATATTAAGATCTGGGGAATTTGGAGGCCAAGTCTACACCTTGAACTTGTTGTTGTGTTCCTCAAACCATTCCTGAACCATTTTGCTCTGTGGTCCAGTTCTTATGCTCACATGCCCATTGTAGGCGCTTTTGGGAGTGGACAGGGGTCAGCAGCCCCATAAGCAACAAACTGTGATGTACTGTGTGTTCTGACACCTTTCTATCAGCACCAGCATTAACCTTTTCAGCAATATGAGCTACAGTAGCTCGTCTTTTGGATTGGACCACACGGGCCAGCCTTCACTCCCCACGTGCACTAGTGAGCCTTGGCTGCCCATGACCATGTCATCGGTTCACCTCTTTTCCTTCCTTGGACCACTTTTGATAGGTACTGATCACTGCAGACCAAGGAAGAAGGGTATGGCCAATACTCTTCTGGCTATTTCCTGTGAAAATTATACATGTAAATTATTTGTTAGGCCACATCAGTATGTCTGAAGGTTCAGATGACCAGTATGCTCTGATGATCTTACTGGCTTTGTACGATAATCCCTGTCGGGTTTTGAGAATATGTGGTGAGTGTGTGAGAATAAATCATGAAGTTGTACTCCAGACACATGATTACCCCATAAAAATTCCTCATAAAATATTTTTTTTAAGTAAGGTGATCTCACCATGCATGGACTCCAAAAGCAAAGTAGTCAGCTTTTAAACCCTACACCCCCAGCACTTGAATAACGTTTTACATTGTCACACCCGAGTGTACTTGTAGGTGCACTTGCCCAGGCAAGACATAGTGGTCACCAGAGAACTATGCTCACAAGGAGTTTGACCAATAACCTTTGAGTCTGATACAAAAAAGCCCCGAATGTATTGTGATCCTAGCGACGCCTCTGTTCAAGGTTCAAAAGGTTTATTTGTCATTTGCAATAACAAGTTATGGCAATGGAATGCTTGGTTTTCCTACTCCTGACAGTGCAGTTAAAAGTTAAAAAAAAGTTACAGTAATTATAATATATAAATAAGAAGATAACACGAACTATCAATAATAACACAAAAAAAACATGCATCAATAATAATAACTATACAACTGTACAACCATAGTGCAATGTAAAAGTGACAGGTGTGCATGATATGTTTGGCAGATGAGCACGATATAAAGTGACAGGTGTGCATGGGACTATGGATGGAAGGGAAGAGGGGTTCCTGAATTGAGCAGCCTTACGGCCTGAGGAAAGAAACTGTCCCGTAGCCTGTTAGTTTTGGACGGAATACTCCTGTACCTTCTGCCATGCCAAATCTCCTTAATCGGCGTAGGAAGAAGAGACGTTTCCTGGCCTCCTTCACTAAGATGTTAGAGAGATGAGACCAGGTCAAGTCATCGCTGAAGTTGACACCAAGGAACCGGATGTTGTGAACTCTCTCTACTGCAGACCCATTGATGTGTATGGGGGCGTGGTCTCCCCGCCGTTGCTTCGTGTGATCAACAATCATCTCCTTCGTTTTGCTGATATTGAGCTGGTGGTTGTTTTCCTGACACCACGAAGTCAGTGACCTTACCTCGTCTCTATTGACTGACTCGTCGTTGTCAGAGATCAGGCCTATGATGGTGGTGTCTTCAGCAAACTTACAGGAGCGGGCTCAGCACACAGCCCTGGGGGAGCCAGTACTGAGAGTCAGTGAGGAGGAGGTGGTGTTGCCTATCCGCACCACCTGGGGTCTGCCCGTCAGGAAGTTCAGGATCCATCTGCACATAGAGGGATCGAGACCCAGATCCCTGAGCTTAACCGCCAGCTTGTTTGTGGCACAATGGTGTTGAAGGCTGAGCTGTAGTCAATGAACAGCATTCTCGCATATGTGTTCCTCTTGTCCAGATGAGAAAGTGCGGAGTGAAGGGTCAGAGCAATGGCATCCTCTGTGGATCTGTTATGACTATAGGCAAACTGCAGCGGGTCAAGTGTTACAGGCATGGAGTCTGTGATGTGAGTTTTAACTAGCTGCTCAAAGCACTTCATGATGATTGGTGTGAGTGCTACAGGGCGGTAGTCATTCATGCAGAGGACTTTTTTCTTTTTTGGCACAGGAACAATGATGGACTTTTTGAAGCAGGTGGGGACCACTGACTGACATAGCGATAGGTTGAAGATATCAGTAAAGACATCAGTCAGTTGGTCTGCACAGAACTTGAGAACACGGCCTGAGACGTTGTCTGGTCCAGGAGCCTTGTGGGTGTTAATCCTTTTTAGGGCTTTGCAAACGTCTGCCCTGGTCATTTGTAAAGGGCAGCCGTCTTGGTCCATTTGAGTGTCCATGCCAGGGATGATGTTCTCAAAGCGAGCATAGAAAGAGTTCAGTTCCTCTGGGAGAGAAGCCGGCACTTCCCCCACACTGCCTGAATAGCCTTTATAGTCAGTGATGGTTGTCAGACCACTCCACATGTTCCTGGTATTGGAGCCCTGGTAGAGAGATTCTACTTTGACTCTGTATTGGCTTTTTGCAGTTTTTATTGCCTTCCTGAGGTCATACCGGGATTTCTTATAATTGTCCTTGCTGCCGGAGTTGAATGCTGCAGTCCGTGCCTTAAGCATGGCACGAATACCACTGTTGACCCACGGTTTTTGATTAGGAAATGATTTTGTAGTTGTACGTGGTACAACGTCGTCGATACATTTGCTAATAAAACCAGTCACGGACTCTGTGTATTCGTTGATATTGTCTCCAGACGCCTCTCGGAACATTTCCCAGTCGGTAGTGAGGAAACAGTCACGTAAATCAGCGTCCGATTCGTCCGTCCATCGTTGAATGGACCTCGTCACTGGCTTCTCTTGTTTTAGCCTCTGACTGTAAGCAGGGAGCAACAGTATCGACGCATGGTCTGATTTGCTGATTTGATGAATGGATAGCCCTTTCGGAACAATGGCCGCATCTGGGATCGAGGGCTCCAGCCATGTTTCATTGAAAACCAGCACGTTACAGTTCTTAATGTCTCTCTGGAAAGCTAGCCTGCTCCTGAGTTCGTCCAGCTTGCTGTCTAGTGACTGGACGTTCAATAAGAGAATAATTGGGAGAGGAGCACGGTTTCCCTGCAGCCGCAGTCGGACCAAAACTCCACCCCACTTCCCACGCTTCCTTCGTCGGCATCGTTTTCCAGGTCCTTGCTCAGGTAAGCACAACAAAGGGTATCCCGGGTTGATCGCTGAACTTGATGTTCTGGACAAAAAAGACGATTCCAGTGCAGTTCTGATGTCCAATAGTGATTGTCTGTTATAGGTTAATAACGCGGTTGTGAATGTAGCAAAATGACACAATAGTAACAACAATAAAACAATAAATCTGCAAAGTTGGTAGGGAGCACGAAAAACGGCAGTCATCCTCAACGGCGCCATCTTGACCGTTGCATATCAGTTTTTCAGGAGAGCATCCTGAAAAACTGTGCAGCCGACCGGAAAGCCCTGCAATGCCCAGCACATCACACTGGTGCCTAGCTTCCTGCTATCGCAGACCTCCAGCGCAAGCAGTGTCTGAGCAGGATAATCAGAGGGTGCACGGCGTCACCAGGGACCCTTCACATCCATGCCACAAACTGCCTACCATCAGGCAGGCGGTACAGGTCTCTTCATTCCAACACCAGCAGGCTCAGGAACAGTTTCTTTCCATCTACTGTAACCCTGCTGAACTCTGTGACCCATCACTTACTATCCCCCCTCACCTCTCAGGGACCTTGCTGCACTACTCCCTTGTACTACTCTGACAAAGCCTGATAATGGAAGTTTTTCAGTGGGTACAGGTACGTGTCAACCTCAGGAACCTCACCGCTGCTATCCCTGCATTTCAGTTGCAAATCCACCTTGTACATTCAACTTGCCTCTTTGCACATTTAGAATAGCCATTGTGCTTGCAATTTTACACACGAGGACCTTGGTGCTGCTATCTCTGCATCCCGGTTGCTCATGCTACTCTACTACATTACTCCCTCATTTGCCTTGATTGCATATCTTGTATGCCATTTAGAAATTGCCATTTGTACTCAACTATATGTACCCGACACAACTATTATCCCACTTGTATCATACACTATACCCAATACTTGCCTTAATTGCACATTTAATATTGCCATTTGTACTGCATTTGCCTTCATTGCACATCTATACATTCCACTTGTAATATACATATACTTAATACTACATTTTCTGCCCTCTATTTGCGCTTCCGGTTAGATGCTAACTGCATTTTGTTGTACTGTAATTGTACTGTTCAATGACAACAAAGTTTAATCTAATCTAATAGTTGAAGAAGTAACTGACTGATGTCATGGTGCGGGAGGCAGACAGAGTGGTGGTTGAAATCCATTCTTTTAATTCAGCTCAAAAGAAACAAAAACAAAGCAGCACCAGCAACAAATGCACTAGGCATAAACAGTAATGCACAAAGTGTGGCAAAAGGCTGAATTAAATAGGATCCCCAGTTAGAGGCAACGAAAGCTTCCTGCTTTCATGCCTGTTAGTCACATAACACAACTCTCCTGCTTCCTGCCTTTTGCCAGCCTTTCTTTTCTTACTTTTTAATTTTCTTTTCTTTAAATCTTTTACCTTTGTTTCATTTTTGTTCTATATTTGTTTTAATCATATTTTTACAATTTTATGTAATTAAGGACCTCAGCATAGTTCTTTTGTATTTTTGAGTGATTTTTTATGATGGAGGAGCTAAGACAGCTGTTGGAGGAACGAATCAACCGCTTAGAAGATTTAGTCACCAGAGCGCTCCTCCGGTCGGACTGTGGGTCTTGTCCCGCAGGTGAATCAACAAATGCTAATGCTTACATAGCACAACAGGCTAACCTAAGGCTAGAGAGCTCTAAAGATTTCTCTATACTTAATAGAACGCAGTCAAAACTGGTGAACAGATCAGAGCAATTTCAGAGCGAACAGCTGAATGAGACGATAACACAGCTTGAAATACGTGAGAGTGAACAATTCATTGACTCTGTAGCAGCTACTCTAGGGGTTGAGCTACCAAATGCTAACGGACAGACACAGATTGGTATACAAGGGATTACTTCAAATCTAGACCACTCTGTCACGACCTGGCTGACACTCTCTCCTGGACATGTGCAAATGCCACTGGATTAACCGCAGAGTCTTTCAAACCAGCCTTCCCCAATGACACATCTTACTGGCACAGCACCGGGGCTGGACCGAAGGCATCAACTCCAGCAGGGACTTGGTCTGACGTTGTGCGCCGCAGAGGCAAATCCAGCAAGAAATCAAATAAGAGAGCACCAACCCTCAATCCACCACCTGAACTCACACTGCAAAACAGGTACGATCCACTGACTCAGAACAGAATGTGTGTAAATGAACCTAAGGAAGCTAACCCCAGCACTAGCCTTAGGGCTAACTAAAATCCAAGAAATAGCCCTAAAACCACTGATAGGACGAGGGAAAGAAGAAACTTTGCTAACTCCACATTTGATAAGCCAGATACTACCTTGATTGGGGACGACATAACCAAGCATATCAGAATGGCATAGACTGAAAATCTAACCATGGCTGAAACATCGGTCAGAGAGCTAACAGAAATGTTGCCAGTTATTCTCTCTACACATCCAAGCAACATGCAGACTATTATCCACACTGGGTCTTTTGACATTCTACAAAGAAAAACTGGCTCTGAGATCCTGAAAAATGATTTTTCTATGCTACTGGAGAAAATAAACAACTTTCAACAACATCTCAGGCCCCATTCCAACCTTGGGGAAAGGAATTGAATCTTTTAGCAGACTCCTTGTGCTGAAAACATGGCTGACATCGGCATGCCTCAAGGTTTATTGACAATTTCAATATTTTTTGGAACTGTAAAGACCGCTTTAGACCTGATGGGGTTCATTCTAGTACAAGCTAGGACCCAATATCTCTATTCCTGTGTTGATTAGAAATAGAAGGAACCGTGAGCATGCAACCCAGAAAGTAAACTTGTCTGTTAACTGTAACACGTCAACCTACTAGTCCAGGAACCCCTATTATATCTATTAAGCTGGCTTTACTTAATATCAGATCCCTCGCCAACAAATCATTCTTGGTAAATGACATTATAATATCCTACAACCTACATTTTATGTTTCTCATTGAAACGTGGCTAACAGAAGATTTGTAGTGCTGCAATTTTTAACAAGACAGCACCTGAAAAATTTGGCTATATGAATACGTGTCGAAATGGTAGGAAAGGAGGAGGAGTGGTTGCCCTGTGCAGAGATAACTAAAAGCCTTTCCTCTGCCAGGCCCCGACTATGGCCCCCAGACCAACACAAAGATGGGTAGGGACATAGCCAGACTCCTGACCACAAGACTGGGAAATGCCCCGGGGGGAGGGTGAGATGACAGTGCCTGGACAGACGGGGCTCCACCCCGGAGCAGGACGTGGGTCCACCAGGGGAGCAGGACATGGCCGTGCCAGGGGATGCGAGATGGGGCACAGGAGCAGAGGGACGAAGAGGTGACAATTGAGGCTCCTCCAATTGCCACTCCGGAGGCCAGCCCCCCCAAAAAACATTTGGGGGCTGGCTCATGGTGGGTCGGTGGGGTCGTTGCTGTCATCTCCGCCGGGGTTGCTGCTGGTCTTGAAATCCATTCTTTTAATTCAGCTCAAAAGAAACAAAAACAAATCAGCACCAGCAACAAACACACTAGGGCTTAAACAATAATCCCCACAGAGTATGGCAAAAGGCTAGGGTGACCAGTAGGGTGAAATACGGGACAGTCAGACTATTACACCCCCCCCCACACACACACCCACACACCCACCACCTACACACAAGGAACAACAAAGTAGGGCTTACTGTTTTACTGTACATAAGATTGTATTATCAAATGCAGTATCGTGTGTGTGTGTGTACAGTCATTATCTAGATACAGTATCTAGACAATGACTTAGACTCAAGCAACAAAAGAGCGTTTCACTCAGAACAACACATTAGCCTATGCGTTTCTCTGAAAAAAGCAAAGATGAACAGTTTCCACTGTAAAGGATATACTATAATAAAATATTGCATGTGACAAATTGGATTGAAACAAAAATTGACCGTTTCCACTCCGGATTATATCAACACATTACACTCTGAAAAATGAACACAGCCTACATTTCAGGTGTAAACAGCAACAACTGTAATAACGTAACAGAATTATGCCTACTCACTTTTGCTAATTTGATTCGGGGATGTGGAGTCCGGTGGCCTATGGTACTTTTTGCATGAGGCCATCTTACTCAGAGTACGCTCGTCTTTAATGAGTTTGTCATATAAAGCTGTGCACTTGAATCCAAAATTTACTCGAACAAATAGCCTAACTTTGCCTTCATTGTTGTTACAGCAAGTAGGGATTTCACACGAACGGGTGCTTGGGCTTTGTGGCTTGTGAGAAGTAAAATGTGATTGGATCATGGTTAGACTGTATAAAATAAGGAACTTTAAGAGTGACAGGCGTGATCATGAGAACCTGTCAAATTCAAATGGACAGTAAGTCGGACCAATCAAAAAACAGGAAATACGGGACAAAACATGATTTTTTTTCTAAATATGTCGGGACACCTGAAAACGGAGTGAAAAACGGGACATCTGGTCACCCTACAAAAGGCTGAACTAAATAGGATCCTCAATCAGAGGCAACGATGTACAGCTGCCTCTAATTGGGGACAAACAACTGTGCAGAGATGCCTAGAGGCCTCTCCTCTGCCACGTCCCGACTATGGCCCCCAGACAGGGTTGCCACCTTCAATGTGGAAAAATAAGGGACACTTTGCCAGCGGCCCCAAGCCTGGGGACACACACAATGAGTGTCAGATGCTTCATTTCCTGCATTCTGGTGAATTTTTATGCACCAATTTGTTCTTTTATGCATCATTTTCAAAGTCCTCCGCTACTTTGAACATGAATGTAATGGAAATAGAATAAATAAGAGCAAAGAACAGTTTAGCCTAGTTTAGTTCTGTTGCAGCTCCCGTTGCTCTGGAATGGTCTCCCATCCCACATTAAGTCCCGTTCCACCGTTGACAATTTTATATCAAATTTAAAGACCCACCTTTTTTTGCTTGCTTTTAGTTCAGTCTGAGGTGGTCCCTTGGTTTTTGTCAAGTCCACTCTTTACTTATTTTTAACGTCCTCTTACAGTGTTTTAATCTGTTGTTTGTTTTATTCGATTTCTCTTAACTTCTTATTGTATTACTTTGGTCTTAAGTGTTTTCCATTTTAGTTTTGCCCTCTATGTATTATATGTACTATTGTATTATGTTATGTGTTGTTGCCTTTTATGTATTATTCCTTTAATCATGTATACAGACAAAGAATGTGTAATTACTGCAGTTACTACAGCTTTCAAAAAATCTAGTATGTAGCCTCAGCAAGCCATGCATGCAAAGATTATTTGCTTTCCGTCCGTCGTGCTTTAGCTACTATTTGTTGATAAGTAGAACATACAGTGTATATAAAAAGTCAACACACCCCTGTTAAAATGACATTTTCTTAGTTGCATCTCAGAGCAAAGCCATGGTCCGCAGAGAGCTTCCAAAGCATCAGAGGGATCTCATTGTTGAAAGATATCAGTCAGGAAAAGGGTACAAAAGAATTTCCAAAGCATTAGATATACCATGGAACACAGTGAAGACAGTCATCATCAAGTAGAGAAAATATGGCACAACAGAGACATTACCAAGAACTAGACGTCTCTCCAAAATTGATGAGAAGACGAGAAGAAAACTGGTCAGGGAGGCTTCCAAGAGGCCTACAGCAACTTTAAAGGAACTGCAGGAATTTCTGGCAAGTACTGGCTGTGTGCTACATGTGACAACAATCTCCTGTATTCTTCATATGAATGGACTATGGGGTAGGGTGGCAAGACGGAATATTTCTCTTAAGTTCTCCCATACCATAATCCAACCGCCACCATGGGCCACTCGATCCACAACGTTGACATCATCAAACCGCTCACCCACACAACGCCATACACGCTGTCTGCCATCTGCACTGTACAGTGAAAACCGGGATTAATCCGTGAAGAGAACACCTCTCCAAAGTGCCAGACGCCATCGAATGTGAGCATTTGCCCACTCAAGTCGGTTACAACGACGAACTGCAGTCAGGTCAAGACCCCGATGAGGATGACGAGCATGCAGATGAGCTTCCCTGAGATGGTTTCTGACAGATTGTGCAGAAATTCTTTGGTTATGCAAACCGAATTTTGCAGCAGCTGTCCGGGTGGCTGGTCTCAGACGTTCTTGGAGGTGAAGATGCTGGATGTGGAGGTCCTGGGCTGGTGTGGTTACACATGGTCTGCAGTTGTGAGGCCGGTTGGATGTACTGCCAAATTTTCTGAAACGCCTTTGGAGACAGCTTATGGTAGAGAAATTAACATTCAATTCACTGGCAACAGCTCTGGTGGACATTCCTGCAGTCAGCATGCCAATTGCACACTCCCTAAACACTTGCGACATCTGTGGCATTGTGCTGTGTGATGAAACTGCACATTTTAGAGTGACCTTTTATTGTGGCCAGCCTAAGGCACATCTGTGCAATAATCATGCTGTCTAATCAGCATCTTGATATGCCACACCTGTGAGGTGGATGGATTATCTCGGCAAAGGAGAAGCTCATGATAAATGGAAGCAAAAACAAAAGTGTTGCGTTTATAATTTTGTTCAGTGTAGTGAGCTACTGTATGATTACAGGAATTTGCTGGCAAACCAGCTGCCAGTATTTTACTGTATATTGAAGTAAATATTTTTACCGTATTCATTGAAGTTCTGGCAACCACAGCTGCCAGTTTTATACCATAGAAACACTTTTTTGAAGGGTATCGTAAAAAGGTTTTACCATATATTTATTACGGTGAAATTCTGGCAACCATAGCTGCCAGTTTTTACCAGAAAACAACAGTTGTTTTTTTTACAGGGTTTTGTAATAGTAGAAAAGGTTTTACTGTATATATTACATTGAAGTTCTGGCAACTACAGCTGCCAGTTTTATACAGTAAAAACAAAAAATGTTTACAGTGTATCGTAATACTAGAAAACGTTTTGTTGTATTTATTACGGAGAACTCCTGGCAACCACAGCTGTGAGTTTTTTACCATAAAAACAAGTTGTTTTTTTACAGTGTATTGTAATAGAAAGTTTTATCACATTTATTACGGTGAAATTCTGGGGGCTCATTTATAAAACTCTTTTATGAATCACAACCCACTCGAAATTAAGCGCAAGTGTGCGAGCGTCTTGTCCCACCCAATTAACACCCATTAGTGCCCATAAATGGTCACTGAAACAACCTGAATTAATATTAATTGATACTGACTCCTTGACTGCAGTGACGGCAAATCCCAACAGAAAACCTAAAACCTAAAATGAATTTCACAGAGTGTGAAATATAAGTTCTTGTAGGGGTGGTTGAACAATGAACAAATAGATTGTGTGGTGGACACAGTGTGGGCATTACAAATGTCAAAAAGGCGTTAGAGTGGCAGCATGTGGCGAACGCTGTGAATGGATTACACAGACAGTGTAAAAAAAAACAAAAAGGAATTTCACCTAGTGTCATATTGAAGTTCTTGTAGCGGTGGTTGAACAACGAAAAAAGATATTGTTTGGTTGACAGTGTGGGCATTACAAATGCCAAAAAGGCGTGGCAGCATGTGACGAACGCTGTGAATGCGGCAGGCTCAGAAGGTCGGACCATCCCAGAAATTAAAAGTGGTGTGACATTAAAGTGGAGGCCAGTTGTTTTTTACAGGGTATCGTAATAATAGAAAAAGTTTTGCCGTATTTATTACGGAGAAATTCTGGCAACCACTGCTACGAGTTTTTTACCATAAAAACAAAATTTTTTTTTTACTGTGTACAGTAAGTTCACAGGGACATACAATCCATAGCCACAGGAAGACATTTTGTTTAGGGGGTACTGGTTGACTCATAAAGAATTGTTGTCAGAATTTCGTCATGGAGTGTTAAAGCTAAAACAGGGGGTCTGCCATATCCCCAGCACCTCTACTTCCTATGATATCTAGTATACAGTAAGTTACTCTATATTTAAAATAATTTGCTGGCAACCAGGCTGCCAGTAGGTCTCTGCTATTTTACAGGCAGTGTTTTACAGTGCATTCAAAACCAGAGATAATTTAAGTGCTTCATCTCTTTTATCTTGTGACCCGGGCCACCTTTGCGCTCATGCTGATCATGCACAACAGAGGAGTTTGGGTGTGAATAACAATGTTTTTAAAACATTTAAAAAAATCAAACATGCAACAATTCATAACTATTAAGCACACGTATTCTTCTTGATTTTAAAAGTAATCCAAGAAGCAATCATAACTTTTTCAAAAGAATCTGAAATCTGATTACAATATTTTTGCTTGTAATGTAATAGATGACTAGTCCTTGTAATCAATTACTCTCCAACCCTGCCGGCCTCCCATGCTTGAAGTTCCAAGTTCGAGTCCGGTGCGGGATGATGCTGTCCACGCAGGAAGGGTTACACACATGAAATGAGATATGATGTCGCCCAAAGTGCAGTGCCAGAGAATTTTCCTGCTCAACTTCTATGAGCAAAACAGAATATATCTAAAATTTCTGTGGTTACATTTTACAGACATATCATGAGCCTTAGAAAAACCATTCTGTTGTTTGACATGAAAAGCTAATGACATAACCATATACATAAATTACTAGAACACAGAAAAAGCAAATACAGAAAAAGCAAACAAAGATAATGTATTTATAGTTTTGCTCATAGATATTGAGTAGGTTTTTCACTTTAATGTAATTTTGACAAAAAAAGGAATGCAAATGTATAGTGCTGATTGTTATGTATGTATAAAAAGGCATATTTACATTTTCAAAACAATGGTTAGTACATTTAACAGTGACGATAAATATTTCTTACAAAAAATAAATGCAGAAATTACAGTGTTGGCTGTTATATATATTACGGCATATTTCCGTTATAAACACAGTCTAAGAGTATTTAACAGTGGAGTAATGTATTTTTTACAGAAAAGCAAGAATTATTGTTTTGGCTGATATATACAGCTCTGGAAAAACACTCCTAATTTTTCCTAAATCAGCATCTCTACATGTATGGCAGCCATTCCAATCCAGTGTCTGGTAAATTCCAACACAGGCACACCTCATTATACTTATTGAGGTGCTGATTAGGTGATTTCCTGAACCAAATCTAATTTAACGAGGAAAAGTATAAAAACCACTGCTGTGTTCATCACTATCCTCTTGCAATAGGACCAGCTGGATGGCAAAAATAGTGCAAGTAGGACCTCAAAGGTGTTAGAATTTAGCAGTTACGTATAGTGGTTAAATAATAGAGAACCCGCCCAAATCAAGGGAAAAAATACATTCTGTGTTTATTGGATTAATGCAGCAGAGTTGTCCTATTTCAATGAATGTCGAAAATCTTCTCATTGTAATGCTGGTTACAAGCTGATATATACGTTGAAGGGCATGTCTACCTATCAAAGATCATGTTTCCAAGACAGTAACCCCCATGCGCAACCTACAGAGAGATAATCTAAACAGAGATTTTTCTGTTGTTCTCATTATCTAGGCACATTCACTTCCATTGAAATGTACATTCATGTTGTCTTAATACTGTGTGAATACATAATTATTAATGCTCATATTCCACAAAGGTAATTTGAATAAAAAAATAACTATTCAGCATGACAAAAGTGTTGAAAAGAAAAGCTTTGAGTGAGGAAAAGAAGGGTTCAATTCTGGCTTTACTGGCAGAGGGATACAGTGAGCGTCAAGTTGCTTCCATACTGACAATTTCAAAGATGGCGGTTCATAAGAACAAGGTCAAGCAACAGACATTGAGGACAACAAAGCTACAGACTGACAGAGGGTGAAAACGATTGACCGAGATGACCGTCAACTCATTAGAATGTCACTCAACAACCGTTGGATGATATCAAGTGACCTACAAAAAGAATGGCAAACAGCAGCTGGGGTGGAGTACACAGTGAGGAAGGTTTGAAACAGGCGCCTAGAGGCAGGGCTGAAGTCGTGCAAAGCTAGAAAAAAGCCCTTCATCAATGAGAAGCAAAGAAGGAGCCAGGCTGAAGTTTGCAAAAGACCATAAGGATTGGACCGTAGAGGAATGGAATAAGGTCATCTTCTCTGATGAGTCAAATTTAGGGGTCCTCCTACTAATAATACTAATAATTACAATAGGGTTTCTCCTACCAGAGGACGTCTAATAATTATAATAAAATGAAAAATTATGATATACCCTGGGGTGAGTTGTAACATTATAAAAAAATAATTATGACAGAAAAATAATATTGAAAGCTTTTTATTTCAAAACTTTAATTACTTTTTAACATAGTTACTGACATACATAGTAGTGAGACATTTGAACATAATACATTTTAACAAAATTTGCATTACTGAATATTAGTTTGTGCTTGTTTGTTACCGTCAGTCTAGGCATACTGAAATTCAAAGAAAACATATATAGGCCTACAACAATAATTTTGCATATAGTAGGTTGTAACATTTTAATTGTTGTTACAACTAACCCAGACTCTTGTTGTTACAACTAACCCAGACTCCTAGAGTCATGAACTAGCTTACCTTACAGCTAACAGGTAAAACATTATCACTAACAACTTGCATGAAAGATATCTAGATAGACACACAAAAAACATGATTTAAGTTTGATGAATTTAATTACATAGCTGACAATAATATCACAAAAATTAATGAGGGAAAAAAAATAACTTTCTTACCTCAAAATTAGTTTTTTCCTTTTAAAAATGGTTGTGTCTGCCACAGGGTGTTACTTCTTCACATGTGAAATAAGGATTAAATTGAGCATGTGCAGAGTGAATCCGATGATTCATAACTTGTTCCTGATTAGAGAAATTGGAATTGTTACAACTAACCCGTGTTACAACCATCCCCGGTCTCCCCTATCTACAATAATATTAGCCGACCCATTTAAATGTGATTTAGTTATCTACTCGACGCAAGTTTCTCAGATCAATGATAGGCGATTGGTCTACCGCGTGTTATATATTTTTCAAGTTTCAAGGTTTGCACCGGACAACACAGCCAAGAAGAGTTGCACTGAACAACTCATACAGGAAATGTTTTTGAAGATTAGGCAACTAGTTCTTTGATAGCTGTAACATGGGGCTGCCTTAAAGATACAACATTATATGTAATTAATCACAATATTTAAGGAGAAAAGGCGTGTTAAGAAGCACTCTGCCGAAGGATAGTGATTTACATTTGACGCAACCACTTCAACTCCGTTCATACAGGTAGGCCATGCTTGCTTTGCATCTCAGAATATTGTATCCATTGGTGATAATTGGCTGCTGACGACATTGACTTTAAGCTAAGAGTGCAGGTGTATGATCACAGTTTATTTCTTTCATATTGAACATCCATTGCTGGTGGCCCTAATAATCACAGGTTACGTTCCCGCGAGTAAAACGTATTTGTGTGCGGAAGTTCACGATTGCGAATGTGCATTCGCATGCCAGGGGTTTCTGCAACGTTTTGACAATTTTGGTGGTTGTGGAAAAAAACGTCAGACTACAGCAGATTTAGTGGACGCGTGAAAAGCTACAGATATCTTGATTTTTATATACAACAATGTCAATACCCTTTTTGAGAAATTGCCATCTATTTTTCAACAATGTTTTGAGGCAATGAACATGAATAAAACAAATAACAGAAAAGGCTAACAACCTTCGATTTTGGGTTACGTTCAGATAAACAGCCAGATTCTGGAAGATCGAGGGTTATTGGATTAATTGGAATGAATGAATATCTGACAGACCTTTTGCGTGTAATGTAGAGATGTAGCCCAATCATATTGAAGTAGAAAGCAATGGTTTCGAAACCCTTTCCAAAGGTGCTGTACAAAACCCTTAAGGTAAAATGCTAATTACGTTTTTGGCCAGCTATTTAAACTCTAACATTGATTGATCCCACAAAATGTGTTCAACTGGTTTTAGATTATTCCTAATTGTTAACTAATGCCTCTTAATAATGAAAGTACACTGTAAAAAAATCCTGTAAAAATACGGTAAAAGGTCTGGCAGCAGAGTCACCAGTAAAAAGCTGTACATTTACAGGAAATTCATGACTGTGTTTTTACAGATTTTCATTATTTTATCCAAAAATCCAATCTATTTAAGTGGTATTGACCATACATAAAAGTGAATTGTCCTGTTAAAACATGGATAAAACGCCTTAATCGATGGCAAATCACAACTAAAATAAAGATGTCAGCCATTGATTTACAAAAGACAAAGATTAATTCATGTTTATTTACTGTAAAAGTATGTACTTAAAATCCTGTAAAAATACAGTAAAAAGTCTGGCAGCAGAGTCGCCAGTTTAAAGCTGTAAAAGTACAGAAAAATATTGTAAGAACAAACAGAGATAAACTGAAAAAATATGGTAATTTATGACAGCATTTTCATATATTGTCATTCTCCAAAAAATTATAATTTCTGGTGATGAATGTAAAATTTTGAATTGTCCTGCAATGAAAGAAATATTGAGAAAACGGACTTCAAATTGCTTTTACAAGTTTATTTGCCATATTCAAGTCATGGTACAGGACAAACAAATTATAATGGTTCTCACACCATTAAAACACAAGCAGATTATTATTTACTAATGATCTAAAACATTGTTCTCAAAAACAGAATTAAGAGCTGACAGAAAATGTGTCACATATAAATACTTTGCACCCATGCAAGTATCATTCTGTAGCAAACATTCCGTCCACCTTAAAGATTCCAAATTAAAGAGCCTCCATGTCACCTACTGTAGGCCTATAGTCCCTGTTTCCCTTTAGATTTCTCACAGCTTCAGAGACTAAAAAAGTCAGGTTGCAGTCACATTATTCACAATCATAGCCATACAGGATTGAATTTTAATATAAAGGCTTTCAATTAAATGGTCCCCTACAGTGAAAGTTACGGAACATTTTCGAAATGACTAAACAAGCATGTATTCACACCCCATGTTAATACTTTGTGGAGGCACTTTGACAAATTTTTAAGTCAACATCAATTGATTGTTTTTGTAATAATTGCTCATGCTCAGTAAATTCGGTCAGGAATCATTGTTGAACAGCAATATTTAATGTCTCAGATTTTTGCACCTGAGTCATTTTGGTGAATCTTTAAATGTGTGTAATTGTCCAATTGAAATAAAAAATGCTATGCAGGGCTAGAGTTTTAAATGGGCCTTGGTCATTTCATCCTAAGATACTCCCTATCCCCTGCCAATGAAGTGTAACAGAATAGGAATATATATCCTGTTTTCCTATATTTTAATATAATCATATCCAAAGTTTGAATGAACTGTTACCACATAATGAAATTTAGTTTACTGCCTTGTTAAAGCTACACTACGTAGCTAAAGTTGGCTGCCTATTCCCTTGTTGAATGCACAGAGTACTTTAGCAGAGTTACACTGGTCTCAAAAGATTTGGTTTTTGACCATTGCTCCTGCTTTCTGGGACAAATCATATATGTAAAAAAAGAATACATTTGCTTTTGTTTTGTATGGTTAGATGACAAAGTAGAAGAGTTGTGCATTATGGTTCTGATGCAGACGAGGTACAACTTTTTATTCCACCCATCTATCCTCAATCCAAACTGGTTCAATCAACCACTTCCTTCACCTAGATTCTCCTGTAATTTATTTTCATTGGTACACTGATGAGCCAAAACATTGACAGTAGTAAATGTAGGGTATATTGTGTCAGAATGGTGATTTATGACCCTAGTGGGCGGGGCTTCCAGATTGATGTGACAGGTGGGCGGGACTTCCGGTGTGGCGTATGGACTTCCTGTATGACGTGTGTTAGGGCGGAACTTCCGGAATGACGTATGCATGTCCGGTGACTTTCTGATTTATGATTGCATTGATGTGTCCATGTTTGATGTTTTACAACGACTGATAAGCACCCCGGACGAGTGTTATAACAGGTGCGATATGTTTGATGTTTAACAATGGAGGTCTTAGGGTTCCGGAATGTTAAATTCCCAGGCAATAAATAAGTGTTGTGTCAGCGGCAAGATGTTTGGTGTTTAACAAAAGGGTGCCAGGGTCCAGCAATGCTATAACCCCCGGTATTTTATGTTCCGACAATTGGTGCAACAGATGTCGTACAACCGGTATAAACTTCCATGTTTACAATGGGGATGTAGCATGGTGTTTTTCCACAAGCATGGAATTATGTGTGGGAAACTTGTCAGATAATAAAGAAGGGTTCAGGACTTACGATTTGGAGAGTTTCAGCCCATTTTTTATTTTAACAAGAGATGGGCCTTATGATCAGATCTACCCTTGTAACCACTAGTACAAATTCTAGTATATGCAGGTTGGAAATCATCCCATGTTTCACACAAGGTTTATAGTCCAACACAGCACTACAGTACAGTACACATCACATAAGCAATGCTATTATGTTGAAGGAGCAAGCAATGCCTAGGCTGACCAAACATTATGACTAGGTTGATTCACTCATGGTTTGGGTTTAAAATATAGTTAAAAATAAAAACAATGATTCTGGTACGTGTGTATGAGCAATGGTGATTTTTGTAATAAAAATTGTTTTTTTAGTCAGTATTAACTTTTAAGTTGCATTATATGGCAAAACGTTACAAAGCTACCCGGAAGGTAGCGTATAAATTTGCATGAACAACGGTGTGTCGCTGACAGGTAAAGATATGTTATTTCAGGTAATCAAAATATTTGTAAAGGCGTCTTATGAAATTGTACAACGGGGATCAACGCAAGATTGTTTTCTTCACATTGGTAGAAATGTTTAACAGGCAACGTTGGTTAAAAAAATGTAGTATTTGCGAGTTTGAGAATACCGGTCAGTGTTAGTGTGGGCGGAAGCTGTGACTTCCGGGTCAGATATGCTGAATTCTCGTAATGACCAACTCATGAAAACCGATTTTTGATTATTGTATTATGGTCTTGTGTTTGTTAAATGTTGAGGAGATTAATGGCGATATGGTGACAATAGCCAGCGTTTATATGTAGGCGGATGAGTTTGTCTTTAATAGATCAAATTAAATGACGTGATGTCACGGCTGAGCCGCAATAACTAATGAGAACGGCGTTTCTCCCGGACATGAAGTATCAATATATTTGCTTGTCAAACGTCAACAAATATCTGAACGAGCTAGTTAAGCGTTATACACAATTTTAATCATTGTATCCGGTATAGTTCTAACGTGAAGAACGATGACATGTAACCGACGAGTCGTGACCTGCTGGAGGTGCCCGGCTGTAAAGACATTATTAAACCCCGCTGCATCCACAGAAGTCAGCTGTTGTTTCAAGCGCGGAATACGCCGTTTACGTTGTAAGTACAAGTTATTTTATTTGAAGTAATTGATTTGAATTGTATTGCAATTACAAACGCTAACAACCGACACATTGGAACTTTTTAAGAATGTGTAAATCAATTTTACTATTGAGCAATCCATGCGGTTTTAGCTGTCTTTCATGTGGTCTGTTTAAATCTCTGGTTTAGGTTGAGAGGAATTAAACCCTGCCGTATTTGGTAACCAAAATTTTGGGCCTTCAAATCTTGGTAAGTAGACTTTTTACATTATTGTTAATCAGCTTTAATTACCCGTATACGCTTGTTAACCCTCTTGTATTTATTTCAGACCAAGTGACCAACATCAGTGTCAGTTGGACTGGGCGGTTGTGATCTTACACAACCTGAGCAGATACTTTTTGTGCAAGTCTAATTATTTACAGACATTTTTAGTCTTGCACTAAAAAGTTATTAACAATTACGACAATATGCATACAGCTGAACCTTTGTACTCTATTTACCAAACAACAGATTGAGGAACCCCCGGTGATAATACAGAGTACATCACCATAATGGCTTCAGTTACGGACACCCCAATTTGTGGCTGCACAGCGTCAGGGGATTTTTGTTTCATTGTTTTCTTTCATGCTTGAAAGCTGAAGGTAATACATATTTTACCGTCAACTCATTAAAAAAGTGATGTATGTAAATGTATGTTTGAGTCAGAATATTTTAACCTGTAAGTGGATCGCTATTCACGTTAAGCTAGAGAAATGGCGAAAGATAATGCTAACAACAGACCAAACACGGAACAACCAACAACATCTACACATAATCAACAGACCACACCCCAAAATTCAAAAGAGCCGGCAGATATTTTGTTACATAGCGATGCGCACAATAATCCTCAGATGCAAGGATTGTTAACCGAGCTTAGTAGCCCCCGTTTTTCACATAATCTAGTTGACTCTCCTCCGAGCTCTCTGATGCGAAGTCATTGCAATGATGGCGATGTTACAGTTATACAACGTAATGCATTTGACAACGTTGAATTATGACAGTTGTTAAATTTACAAAATACTGGTGAAGTTGAGGATTTTGGCAGATTCTATGCAATCGTTATGGCAGGCTTGGGTACTTTGATTGTTAGAGCTTCAGACTTTGTACACGGGCCTGGTGATCATCTGCAAATTGAGTTGATTGGTGAATCTCTGATATCCCCCGTACATGTGACCATGAGAGCGGATGAATATAATGAACACACGTTTGGTAATTTACTTGAAAGTGTTATGCAGAGTAATGCTGACATTATGATTGATGAATCACTAGAGCTGATGGTGCAAATTGTCAACAACCGTGAGGGTGGTGCCCCGCGACGTAATGCTCAAACACTGTTGATAGAGCATATTATCAATAAAAAAAGAAGGCATTTATATGTAGCTGTGAATAATGATTCTACCTGTTTTTCTGTTTGTTTGATGGGTATGTTGAACCCACAGTACACATATGCTGAGGTCCTGGTTAGTGGTCGTGAGTTACATACGGGACCGGGTTTAGTGTTAGATGATTGTGTGGCATTCACAGATATTGTTCGGTTTGAAGAAATGACTGGGTGTAAAATTTTTGTCTTTCATCGAACACGGGATGGTCACTTTATCAAGTTTCAAAACAGCGAGGCCACCCACCCTAGAACCGTCTTTATGTACTTACACAATAACCATTTCTATGGCATCGTGAATCTGAAGGGTATTCTGGGTGTGTCATATGTTTGTGAGTGGTGTTATACAGGATTTAACATCCGTGGTGATCATGGCTGTAAACATAGCTGTAGTGTCTGTCTTCATGAAGATTGTCATACCCAACCCCGTAACACAAAGCAGTGCCCAGACTGTAAGCGGATATGTTATTCTGACTTTTGTTATAGACAGCATAAACGCTTGAAGCAACACAAAAAGTGTGGGTTGTTGGGTTAGCAGGTCTGACCAGAAGAAATACTGTGTCGATTGCGGCCGTCACTACAACGTTAGTATTACCAACTATAAAGCACACAAGTGCACGGTTAACATGTGTCCTAGTTGTAACGTGGATCTGGCAGCTGAAACGAACCATCAGTGTTTCATAAAACCGTCTAAGCCTGAGGACCCTAGTGAGCACTACATATTTTATGATTTTGAGACAATTGCCAATCCTGTGAACGGTGTACACACTGCAAATGTTGTGTGCGCAATAAGCTGTGATAACGAGACGTGGTGTTCAGCCGGAGATGGTTTTGTCGCTGCTTTTTTCCAAAAGTTTAGGCAACCGAAATATAATGACTACACATTTATAGCACACAACTCTAAAGGTTTCGATGGTTACATCTTGATGCAGTACCTTGCTAACAATGGTATTGGCACGAAACTTATTGCTAATGGTAGCAAGCTCATGATTTTTACAGATAGCACATTCAATCAGAGATACATTGATAGTCATTGCTTCCTACCAATGAAGCTGGCGGCCTTGCCACGTGCTATGGGTTTTAAGGATTCGAAGAAAGGCTTCTTTCCTTACAAGTTTAACATCAAGGAGAATGAGAACTATGTTGGCCCCCATCCGGAACCGCATTACTACGGTGTGAATACCATGATGGCTAAAGAAAAAGAAGAGTTTTTGCAATGGTACGCAACTGTTTCCGCAGATCCATTTGTCATGCAGGATGAAATAAAGGCTTACTGTGTGAATGATGTGGTCATCTTGAGAGAGGGTTGTATGCGATACAGACTCGAGTTCTTGGAGTGTGGTGGTGTTGACCCATTCCGGTCAATTACGATTGCTTCGGCTTGCATGAAAGTCTTTTGCAACAGATTCCTCACCAAGGACACCATTGCATTGGTCCCCTCAG
>JACXGI010012022.1:0-23662 GCA_016801175.1 Esox masquinongy | reverse complement strand
AAACAACACTGCACATCACCCAAAGAACACCATACCCACAGTGAAGCATGGTGGTGGCAGCATCATGCTTTGGGGCTGTTTTTCTTCAGCTGGAACCGGGGCCTTAGTCAGGGTGGAGGGAATTATGAACAGTTCCAAATACCAGGCAATTTTGGCACAAAACCTTCAGGCGTCCGTTAGAAAGCTGAAGATGAAGAGGGTGTTCACCTTTCAGCATGACAACGACCCAAAGCACACATCCAAATCCACAAAAGCATGGCTTCACCAGAAGAAGATTAACGTTTTGGAATGGCCCAGCCAGAGCCCAGACCTGAATCCAATTGAGCATCTGTGGGGTGATCTGAAGAGGGCTGTGCACAGGAGATGTCCTCGCAATCTGACAGATTTGGAGCGCTTTTGCAAAGAAGAGTGGGCAAATATTGCCACGTCTAGATGTTCCATGCTAATAGACTCCTACCCAAAAAGACTGAGTGCTGTAATAATATCAAAAGTATTAGTGCTGTATGAGTGCTGTAATAAACAAAGTATTAGTTTAAGGGTGTGCACACTTATGCAACCAGTTTGTTGTGAGTTTTTTATTTTTCCCCCTCAAAGATTTCAGTTTGTTTTTCAATTGAATTGTTCACATTATAGGTCACATTAAAGGTGGAAAAAGTTCTGACATGATTTATCTTTGTCTCATTCTTTTACATCACAAGAACCTGGCATTTTAACAGGGGTGTGTAGACTTTTTATATCCACTGTAGGTAAACAAACATCTATCCAAACGACTAGGTACACAACCTTCCAAATGACTAGGTACACAACCTTCCAAACGACTAGGTACACAACCGTCCAAACTACTAGGTAAACAACTGTAGGTAAACAAACATCTATCCAAACAACTAGGTACACAACCTTCCAAATGACTAGGTACACAACCTTCCAAACGACTAGGTACACAACCGTCCAAACTACTAGGTAAACAGCTGTCCAAACTACTAGGTAAACAGCTGTCCAAACTACTAGGTAAAAAGCTGTCCAAACAACAAGGTAAACAACTGTTCAAACTACTATTTAAACAACTGTCTGAATTACTATTCAAACAACTGTCTGAACTACTATGTAAACAACTGGCCAAACATCTAGGTAAATAACTGTCCAAACAACTAGGTAAACAATTGTCCAAACAACTTGTTAAACAACTGTCCAAACAACTATGTAAACAACTACCTAAACAATTGAACAAAAAACTAGTTAAAGTCCAAACAACAGCGTAAACAACTTTTCAAACAACTATATACACAACTGTGCAAACTACTAGGTAAACAACTGTCCAAACTACTAGGTAAACAATTGTCCAAACAATTGTATGTCCTAATGGTTTGAAATGCTTTGTTTTGTTTTAATTTATTTCTAATGTAATTGTTTATTGATTGATTGTTGGATTTTGCTGGAGGGTTTTTGTTAGAACATGAATATAATATGTTAATATGAATTAATATGGCCTGGTTAATAATCTATTGTGTGCACTGTGACACCAGACATATTGTCATTATCACTATTGGTTAGCGCAACATTATTTGTTTATTGATATGTCAATCCATCCCATCATCCAACTAAATCCCACTAAAATCTGAGGAAAAGTATGTAATACTGAACTATTAGAACTACTCTAAATTGTTGTTTATGTGCCTCTTTTCCAGACAATGAATGACTTTGACTACTTGAAGCTACTGGGGAAAGGCACTTTCGGTAAAGTAATTCTAGTAAGAGAGAAGGCTAACGGCAAATATTATGCAATGAAGATTTTGAAGAAAGAAGTGATTATTGCAAAGGTACGTTTTCAGTGTGTGTTGTCTCCACGAAACTAAACCTAACCGGTAGCAAGTTGACATTATATAGTGATATTGAAGTGTTATGGAAGTGTTGTATTATGTGTTATGCTCTATGGGACAGCATTTGACAGAATGTGCTGGGTTGTCTCAGAACCGCTGTTACATTTCCTTCTTTATCTACCTCCT
Source organism: Esox masquinongy (assembly GCA_016801175.1). NCBI lineage: Eukaryota > Metazoa > Chordata > Actinopteri > Esociformes > Esocidae > Esox > Esox masquinongy. The sequence continues at coordinate 21,659 of JACXGI010012022.1, read as the reverse complement.
CCACAGGATGAAGTGGCACACACACTCACAGAGAGCAGAGTATTAAAAAACACTAGGCACCCATTCTTAACCGTGAGTACTGAACGCACATGTGAACACCCACACAAACAGAAATGCACGCTCAAAGATACCCACACATGCGTACACACACACAAACACACACCAGCATGTTTGTATGCATCCATGCTCGTACAGACACACTTGGTGAAATATGCAACAGTAGACATGAACAGCAGTCAGCAGCACGTTGTACCTGAACCCCCAGAGGCTCATTAGAATGCAGTGAATTAAGTGTTTTTAGTGTAGTTCTACATCTGTCCAAAAGATACTATGAGAGGTCATTTCTGTTGCACTCCAGATGCTGGTGTTTACAGCGAACCACACACATGCTCACACGCAGACACACACGCGCACACACACACACACACACACACACACACACACACACACAGAGAAACAATTACAGTTCACATCACAGTAAAGCTCCCCCTTGTTTCAACAAGGCTCTTAAGAGAGTCAGAGAACAACATTTATTCTTTTTAATGTGCTCTCCCTGGACAGAGAACTTAATTCACTCGAACAGAGCCACAACAATATAAATATGTGTTGGGTCGGAAAACCCGTTCTGAGATTGTGGAAATCTGCTGACAGCGGTGTTTCTTACCCTCCTGTTTCAGTCTCTGAAGTATTCGTTCCAGACTAAGGACCGCCTGTGCTTTGTAATGGAATATGTCAATGGTGGAGAGGTACGTCTGACTGCTGTCCAATCATCTGTCTGCTGGTCCCCTGTCTGTCTGTCTGTCTGTCTGTCCATCTGTCTGTCTGTGCCCTGTGTGTCTGTCTGTCTGTCCGTATCCTGTCCGTATCCTGTCCGTATCCTGTCCGTATCCTGTCTGTCCCGTCTGTCTGTCCCGTCTGTCTGTCCCGCCTGTCTGTCCCGTCTGTCTGTCCCGTCTGTCTGTCTGTATCCTGTCTGTCCCCTGTCTGTCCCCTGTCTGTCCGTCTGTCTGTCCCATCTGTCTGTCTGTATCCTGTCTGTCCCGTCTGTCTGTCCCGTCTGTCTGTCCCGTCTGTCTGTCTGTATCCTGTCTGTCCCCTGTCTGTCCATCTGTCCGTCCCGTCTGTCCGTCTCCTGTGTGTCTGTCTGTCCCCTGTGTGTCTGTCCGTCTGTTCCCTGTCTGCCTGTCTGACTGTCCGTCTGTCTGTCCCTTTCCTGTCTGTCCCCTGTCTGTCTGTCCGTCCCTCCCCTGTCCCTCACCTGTCTGTCCCCTGTCTGTCTGTCTGTTCCCTGTCTGCTGGTCCTCCGTCTGGCCCTTGTCTGTCTGTCTGTCCCCTGTCGGTCTGTCCCCTGTCTGTTTGACTGTCAGTCTGTCTGCCCCCTGTCCGTCTGCCCCCTGTCTGTCTGACTGTCTGCCCCCTGTCTGTCTGACTGTCTGCCCCCTGTCTGTCTGACTGTCTGTACCCTGTCTGTCTGACTTTCTGTTTCCTGTCTGTCTGTTCCTTTTCTGTCTGACTGTCTGTTCTGAATGTCTGTTCCCTGTCTGTCTGACTCTCTGTTTCCTGTCTGTCTGTTCCCTTTCTGTCTGACTGTCTGTTCTGAATGTCTGTTCCCTGTCTGTCTGACTGTCTGTTTCCTGTCTGTCTGTTCCCTTTCTGCCTGTCTGTCCCATGTCCGTCTGTCACCCTACTGTTTTTATTCCAAGTTTGACTGAGGACACATTCTTATTTTCAGCAACAACTACGGTGAATGTTCTTTTAAAGTTTGCAAGATAATTCATTAATAATATAAGCCCCAAGTGTGTGCGTGTGCGCGTGCGTGTGCGTGTGCGCGTGCGTGTGTGTGCGCGCGCGTGCGTGTGTACGGTGTGTGTTTTGTGTGTGTACTGTCTATGTGCTGTGCGTGTGTATGTCTATGTGGTGTGCGTGTGTATGTCTATGTGGTGTGCGTGTGTATGTCTATGTGGTGTGTGTGTGTATGTCTATGTGGTGTGCGTGTGTATGTCTATGTGGTGTGCGTGTGTATGTCTATGTGGTGTGCGTGTGTATGTCTATGTGGTGTGTGTGTGTATGTCTATGTGGTGTGTGTGTGTGTATGTCTATGTGATGTGTTTGTGTTGTCTATGTATGTACTGTATGTATTACTATGCATCTGTTGCTTCCACAGTTTAATTTCCACTGCAGGCCAACTGGTCTCCACCTGTTCGTCATACCAAGCCTTTTCCCAGTTTATGTCCGTTTCAACACACCTGTGGGTGATATCACCCATATGACATTCCCAAATTAGTTTGGATCCTCAAACATTTCTATTTCAGGCATTTTTAATCGGGACTCTTTGCAATATAGCGAAGTCTAAACATCACCTGCTCCCTGCGTCGGTCCAGCCGGCTCCGACCCAGAATCCCCTCACCTCAGTGGGCTGTTGTGTGTGCCTGCCCCCCCCCACTCTTTACAAACCTGCCTGCCACATTCACAGCTGCCAGCGTGCTGATGAAGGCCCACCTGTCCCCCCCACCCGCCAGGCTGATCAGGCAGGCCGTTAGCGCTCCCCAGCGGCCGTATGCAAACCCCCCTCAGCAATTAACGGAAGATGTGCCGCCCCGCGTCCTCCTGGGTAATTTGTGCAAAAGGAGCCAGGGCAGAGAAACACGAAGGGGGGAGGGGGGGGGGATGACAGAGAGCCCCAACGTCTGACGGGGAGAGACGGATAAGGAGACGAAAAAGAGACGGGGGAATTTTCACTCTTTAAAAAATGAATAGATGATTGCGGGGAAAGGGGGCGCCCTGCTCCAGCCCCTTTAATGGGATGTTAGCCCACGAGCGGTGCCGACTGCCTTTAACAAGATTGGTGTATTGATTAAAACGCTGATTTAACAGGCCGTGCCGGCTAGCCGTCGGAGAGTCGGGGATGATGCGCCAGCTGCTGTCTAGGTTCGCCGGGCGTCCTCCGAGGGCCCCACCATCTATCATCTCAATATGGCGATGGGAGGCAGTTTGTGTTGTGTTAATTTCCTCCAATAAATCAGTAATTATTGCAATCCTGTCCCTGCTGTTTATCCTGCAGCTGTTTTTCCATTTGTCGAGAGAGAGGGTGTTCTCAGAGGACCGCACGCGATTCTACGGCGCTGAAATAGTCTCGGCTCTGGACTACCTGCACTCCGCCAAGATTGTGTACCGGGATCTCAAGGTAAACAACGCAGAAAAGGGGTGGGGGGGAAAGCAATCAGATATTTGGAAAGTTGTTGTCCTCCGTGCGAGTGGCACGGGATGTGGGGGATTCACTGTGAGTAATTAAAAGCTCCAGAGTTTTCAGATTTGGGAGAGGGGGACTTTTTGGAAAACATCAAAACTCTTGCGGCTGTGAAAGATGACACAGTGTTTCGCTTACAGCCTTGGACCGAGCCAACCTGAAAGCAGCCAAGAAACATGAAAAAATAAACGTTTGCCATTAAAATTAAAAGGTTCGACTGCTTGACTAGCTTGAAGTTTCTTTCCATTCGTCTGCTAGAAACTGTGGGCATGCAGGAGGCTTTCCCTTTTCTCCTTGTTAATAAAAGTAACATTGGTGTGACTCTTGAACTTCCATTTATAATCTGAAGTGAATTGTCTCCACAGAGCACACTTTGCAGGGTAAGAGATGACTGATGAGAGGCCAGGGCAGACAGTCGATTCTCTTGTGTTCTTGAAATTATGAAAGGAACATGAGGGAGGTGGAGCGTAATCATAGACTGCTGTCTCTTGTGCAGCTCAGCGGTGTGTGTCTGTGTGTGTGTCTGTGTGTGTGTCTGTGTGTGTGTCTGTGTGTGTGTCTGTGTGTGTGTCTGTGTGTGTGTGTGTGTGTGTCTGTGTGTGTGTGTGTGTTCCTGCTGCCCTTGGGTTTGCAGTACATCCAATAAAACCCAGTTCTTCTAACTTTGTTGCACTGCGGCACTCGTCTGGCCTTGTAGCAATGTTCTGCCCACGCGCTCGTTGTGCCTTCAGATGCGCTGGTGCTTTTGGAGTGGCCGGATAAAACCTTGTTTTCTCTCTCTCCTCTTCCCTGCAGTTGGAGAACCTAATGCTAGATAAAGATGGACATGTGAAAATCACAGACTTTGGGCTCTGCAAGGAAGGAATCACAGATGCTGCTACTATGAAGACTTTCTGTGGTACGCCAGAGTACCTAGCTCCAGAGGTAAACCGCTGACCCCGCCTCCTCCACACCCTTAACCTACCTTACCCGTCCAGTATATTCACCCCGCGAAACCGCTGCCATACAGTACAACAGCCGCTACAACATTCTACAGCAATCTAGCTTATTAGTGTTGCTTCTCGCTCCACTTGACACACAGACCTCAACATTCTGAACATACAGCACAGTTGAACAAACACAGTCCTGTAGAGGTGCTCTAGCCTATTTGCGGCACGGCTTTGAGGTGCGTCTGTCGAAATAATGCCAGCAGATTTACACTGTCCCCGTGGCAGTGTCCCATAAGTCATGACGCCATCGGGTCCCACAGTGCGCCTGACGTCAGCGCTGCACATGCTCTGTAAGGAGACGCTCTGCCTGGAGTCAGGCTGAGAAACAAGTGGAAGTGTGAAGTCGTAAGATTGAAACTGAGGATCCGAGCTATACGAGCGCTGTTTGGGTGTGATTTCTCAGTGACTGATTGGTTTCATCTACTCCTCTATTCAAGCAGTCACTTTAATGTTCCGTAATAAACTGCTAAATTATGGTCATTCACATACAGGAAACTGTATGTATGAAACAACTCAATTATATGCGCCCTTTTAGAAAGTAAAAACAACAGTGAAAGGCGTTAATACTTACCCACTGCAAATCAGCTTTTCCCTTAACCAGTGAGCGCTGTTTTCTTCTCAGGTCTTCATCTCTCTATCCAGCAGTTAGGAGGAGTTGTCCCTAGAATTGCTGTGGCTGCAATACATATGTATGGAGTGCAGAGGAGTGAGGACTGTGGGTGGGTGGGGAGGGAGATGGAGCGGCAGGGGGTGGTCTGGGTTGGGGGGGCGGAGAGGGAGCCATAGATCCCACTTGAAAAAGTATGGAGGACAATTTGGCTGTGGATTTTGTTTTGCTAAGGCCCTACGCTATGCCAGGAGATGATTTGAGTGTTGGTTATTTTTCACAAGAGTATGTGATTGCACAAAAAAAGTACATGCTAAATAGAGGCAGATGGTGGCAGATGGGGGAGGTTGGAAGAAGGTAGCTGGGAAACCTGGAAATCTATACCGCCTCACTGGTGTAAAAATAACAGATCACAAACCACGCCAAGTTCCAGAGATGCAAAGTAGCCGGGATTAAAAAGAGGAAAGATGAGACAAAGTGAAAATATTCCATTGCTTTAGGGTTACAACTGCGATATTCACATATTTTTTCCCTTTTCGTTCACTTTTTACAATGTGTTTTCCCCTATTTGTAAAGGGCAAATGAGAATACCGCATAGTTAGTTTCGGTTACCTAAGCCTTTTTATTATTGAAAAGAGAACATAGTGAAATATATTTTACAAATGTTATAATACATACTTTTTTTCGTTTAAAACTAAGTGATAAGACATGTCAAATAATTTGCTAGAAAAAGGAAATACTGGCAATGAAAATATGATTGAAATTGTTCACATCAAATCAAAATCTTTTTGTCTCACGCTTCATCAACAACGTGTATCGCCAAAAAGAACAATACTTACGTCCATGCCCGCTGCATGTAGGCAATTACATTTGTGTATGTTTGCAAACTGTGTGTGTACGTGTGTGTATGTGTGTGTGTGTACACGAGCTAGAGCAGGCTAAGTGGGCGGGGCTGTGTGTTTGTTCCTTGTATCCCGCTGGGTAACTGGGCTGGTGGAGCCACAGGCTCTCTCCCTCTCTGTCCCTGCCCAGCCAAGCCTGCCAAGGGCCCCGTTCGGTCCTGGGAGCAGCAGCCCCGCCACATGGCTGTCCGAACGGGGCCTGTTCCTCCCCTCCGGGCCTGCCTCTCTGCCTGTGGCTCTGGAACAGGGGGGACCCCAACTGGCTCTGTGTGCATTAATCGCATCCCCGCCTGCGACCGAGCTGCTCCTGATACAGTCCCAGGACAAACTCCCAGTCCCAGCCCCTCCCTGCACGCACGCACGCACGCACACATGACAGCCTGGGTTCTGCTTGAGCTGTTACGTGTTTCAGTAGCTTATATTTCAAGACTCCGGCCTAGCACACCTTCTTCTGGCCATCTGTGATTAAACACAAACATTTTATTTATTTTTTTACTATGAGAGGGATGGATAATCAATCTGCTGTGTCGGGTAGCTTTCCTCCTCAATTTTTGAACTTGGTTTTGTAGTGTAATACCTCTGGCATTAGGTTTAAAAGTGTCAGCCGTTTTTCTGTGACTCTCCGTGATTCTAATCTCGATAAGATCGCTACGTGTGATTAACAGCAGTTTTGCTTCTTTTTTATTTAGTTTGATAATTCTCAGCTTTCCGGGATTACGTGTACTGCAGCTTGTCTTTCGGGCCTAAATTCAGCGAGATCAAGCATTAACCGGTGCTAGCCGACACCCGCCTAGCTGGTGTTTCGGCGTGTCGGAGGTGTAACCGCGTTAGAGCTGTCAAATCTGCGAGCGGCTGCTTGTGTGGTTGTTGGCGCAAAGCCATATCCGTCCTACTCAAGTTAGATTGAGAAAGTGTACGCTGTACAGTATTGGAATAGTGACATTCGAATTGAAAATTATTCAACAAAAAAATAATAGTTTCTGTCAGCGCAATCGAGGTGTATTCGGTACTGCCAAAACAACCGCCACGCCGGTGTCAGATTGCATGGGTCTGATAGAATCTAGCACTTAGGTATCAGTCAATTTTGTTTTGTTATTAGGGGCTCAGTGATTTGAGCCTCTTTCCATTAGTATTGCTCCAAAACTGATCCGAGGTCAGCACTCCTAGTCCCAGATGCGATACGAACATGGACCTGGGGATTCTGAACCTTTTTCCGAGTTTGTCACGTTGTCTTGGCTGAAGTGTTATGCTTAGGCCTTGTCTCTAAGACAGCTGCCCCATTTCGGTCCTCATCTCTAATCAAAGACACACGTGTGTCAGAGGAGAGGGGATCATTGCGTCGACACATCCAGGTTCTGCTTCCCATTAAGATTAGAGACGAGACATCATTATTCTGGAGATTTAGAGCATATGCTTAACTGGCCCCTCTCCAGTGCCGCTTTGGCTTTAGTTAAACATATTAATTAGGCTTCCTTTTAGCAACGGACTGAAACGGAGCAGCCCTTGTTTCCTCTGCGAGGTGAACGGCACCCGGCAGCACACTGGAGGGGATGTGAGGGAGAGGAAGGGGGGATGAGCAGGTAGGTCCTGTGTGTTAGGACGGCAGCCCAGATGGAAGGCTCTGATTCAGCCGCGGCTCCTTTGGCCCTGTGCTTCCAGTCGCCAGCGATCCGCCTCAAGCGGGGCTGCCCTTGAACCGGCGCGTCGCGTCGCTGTGGCGAGTCCCTCTGCAGTTCGTCCGTCCGCCCAGGAGCGTTTCCTGTCTGTCAGTGCCAGGTGTGCGCTCGGGCCGGGGACGGCCAATTGGCTCGGGCCGATGGGGGTATCTGTGGCCCGCGGCTGCGGAGTGACGCCTCTCCTGGGGCGTCTGTAGTGATGCCACCGCGAAGCGCTGGAGGGTTCTGCGGTCCCAGTAACACCCTAACGGGATTCCGCGATCATTCGGGCAGACCCAGAGACGATGGCAACACGCAGGGGTCACGTGGCCATGAGGCCGTTGTTCAGCGGAGTTTGGTGTCCGAATTTGGTTGAAAGGAAACGCCTGCGTAGTTTACGCCCATGGTCAGTAGGTGTCTGTGGTGTTTACGTGTCTGTTGGCAGGGGTGGTTGGACCCTGTTTGAAGCAGTTTGTTCCTCTGGTTTGCCGTTGATATGAGGATCGAGTGATATATCGTACACATTGTATTACAGGTTATGTGGTCTTCCTGTGGTTTACCGGTGGTCTTCATTGTCTTCTTGCGGTCTACCTATGGTCTATGTGGTCTTCCTGTCATCTGCCTATGGTCTTCCTGTTGTCTGATCTATGTGGTCTTCTTGTGGTCTACCTATGGTCTATGTGGTCTTCCTGTAGTCTACCCATGGTCTACGTGGTCTTCCTATGGTCTACCAATGGTCAATGTGGTCTTCCTATGGTCTACCCATGGTCTATGTGGTCTTCCTATGGTTTACCCATGGTCTATGTGGTCTTCCTATGGTCTACCCATGGTCTATGTGGTCTTCCTATGGTCTTCCAATGGTCTATGTGGTCTTCCTGTGGTCTGTGTGGTATTCCTATTGTCTGCTTATGGTCTATGTGGTCTTCCTGTGGTCTACCTATGGTCTGTGTGGTCTTCCTGGGGTCAGCCTATGGTCTCTCTCTCTGCCCTAGGTGCTGGAGGACAATGACTATGGCCGGGCAGTGGACTGGTGGGGTCTGGGCGTCGTCATGTACGAGATGATGTGTGGTCGGCTGCCTTTCTACAACCAGGACCACGAGAAGCTGTTCGAGCTCATCCTCATGGAGGACATCAAGTTCCCGCGCACACTTTCGTCAGATGCCAAGTCACTGCTATCAGGACTTCTCATAAAAGACCCCAACAAAAGGTACTGGTCAGTCTTAGTGTACACACCAACATAAAACATTATTTTTTACATGTATTTTAATTAAATTGAACAGTGATAGTGTGTTGTTTAGTCCATAATGTGCAATAGCTAAAGGGGATCCCAAAACACTAAACCAACACTAAACCACCTGATCAGCCAGACTCTTAACTCTGTGGTTTGCCCCCTTAGGAAGGTTGCAGGGGGTTGGCAAAGAGGGCGCTGGCTTAAAATTAAACTCTTCATAGTTGTAATAGTAAAATGCACAGCAGTTATAGCAGACCTTAGAGAGTTAATTATAGCTCCGAAATGTCCAAATGTCCAATCAGGCTATTCCATGTCAACTAACATTTGTATTATTTTTGTTTATTCATTTTGTTTTAAGGTTTGTCACATGAACACACGTAAGACGTGGCAGAATGTGTAGAAGTGCAGGAAATGTGCTTGATATCAATTAAGTATTTTGACTGCAACAAGAAAGGTGTGAGAAATTGGTATTGAAGGTGCTTGTATCCATAGGAATCGACATGGCACATGCCCACAGGGGTAAGAGCATGTGTTCTTCCCCAATGATGGAAAGGTTCCGGGTGACAAAGTTCAGGTGTCATGGTGTTGTAGAGGCAGGACGCATGGAGCAGAGCGAACTTGAAACATTCCTTTATTACTGATATCACTCACTTGAAACGATTACAAAATAATAAAGAAGAGGAACAACCGTGAACTGAAGCAAACAGCAAACAATTACTTACAAACCAAGGCAAACAAGGGCAACTTAAATGGGGTCCCCAATTAAAGGCAACGCAGGACAGCTGCCTCTAATTGGGGACAATCAAAAATAGAGTGCAGAGATGCCAAGAGACCCCTCTGTGGTCAGGCCCTGACTGTGGCCCCCGGGCGCATTGAGGTGCCTAGAGGTCCCCAGCCAGGACCTGACAGTGGGAAACATTGGTCTACCTAACCTAGTTATTAGGGCTAGGGTCATTCACTATTGGGGTGAATTCGGTTTGTCATTCAGTTAAAGGCCCAGTGTAGTTAAAAACTATATTTTACATTTTTTTCCCGATTACATCAAAGTAGCTTCATGAAATACTTAAAATAATGATAATGCATGAGTAAGAAACGAGTTTAAGGAAAATAATCCTGGAATTTCAGTCTGTTTGTGTAGGATGGTACTTTTAGCCAACTGCTACGTGCCACATGGGTAAAGGATGAGATCTAGAACATCAGTCAGTCAGATCTGGGTTCTAAAAACTCAGTTTTATGCAGTCAGACGAAAAATGTCACAAGCTTAAGGGATTCAGGTTATACATTTATTATATGTATTTAGAAAGTACAGTACCAGTCAAAAGTTTGGACACACCTATTCATTCAAGGGTATTTCTTCAGTTTTACTACTTTCCACATTGTAGAGTAATAGTGAAGACATCAGAACTATGAAAACACATGGAATCATGTAGTAACCAAAAAAGTGTTAAGCAGATCAAAATACATTTCGTATTGTAGATTCTTCAAAGTAGCCACACTTGGCCTTGATGACAACTTTGCACACATTTCGCATTCTCTCAACCAGCTTCATGAGTTAGTCACCTGGAATGCATTTCAATTTACAGGTGTGTCTTGTTAAATTTGTGGAATTTTTTTCCTTAATGCTTTTGATCAGTTGAGTTGTGACAAGGTAGGATTGGTATACAGAAGACCGTTATTATTTCTGTACTGTAGTAGGCCATATTGTGACATGAGCAGCTCAAATAAGCAAGAAAAATTATAGTCTGTCATTACTTTAAGACATCTGTAAAATTTCAAGAACTTTGAAAGTTTCTTCAAGTGCAGTCACAAAAACCATCACATATTCTGATGAAACTAACACTCATGAGGACTGCCACAGGAAAAGAAGACCCAGTTACCTCTGCAACAGAGGATTAGTTTATTAGTTACCAGATTCAGAAATTGACAAAATCCTCAGTTTGCAGTCCAAATAAATGCTTCAGTGTTCAAGTAACAGACATGTCTTAACATCAACTGTTCAGAGGAGACTGCGTAAGTCAGACCTTTATGGTCGAATTGCTAGAAAGGAACGACTACTGATGGAGTCACATAAGAAGAAAAGACTTGCTTGGGCCAAGAAATGGAAATTAGACAGGTGGAAATCTGTCTTTTGGTCTGATCAGTCCAAATATGAGATTTTTTGTTTTAACTGCTGTGTCTTTGAGAGACACAGAGTGGGTGAACGGATGATCTTCGCAAATGTGGTTCCCATCATTAAGCATGGAGGAGGAGGTGTAATGGTGTGGGGGTGATTTACTGGTGATGCTGTCTGTGACTTATTTAGAATTCAAGGTACCTTCAACAGCATGGCCACCGCATTCTGCTGAAATACGATATCCCATCTGATTTGTGCGTAGTGGGACTTATTGAAAAATAGTCAAAATAAAGAAATACCCCTTAAACACTTTTGGTAGGGTATATTAAAACTTTTGGTAGTGTACTGTATATTAAAAAGTAAATGCACACAGTGATCTGTAGGACAGAAACTAATTTAAAAGTCCAATTAAAAAGACTGTAGAAAGCTTTACATTAATGTCATCTATCCATAAAATTATCTATAAAATTAAAATTAAAAAAAGTGCTGTAATACTAATGTCTTGGTGGCAAACAAACTTGAATTTGGGATTTCTTCCCACAGACTTGGAGGAGGTCCAGATGACGCAAAAGAAATCATGCGACACAGTTTCTTTGCTGGAATCGACTGGCAAGATGTTTATGATAAGAAGGTAACTAATGCCTGTAATACTAGTTCTATCATATACTACATTCATATTTAAGAATCCTGTTGGAAATACCACAGCAGATTACACAGGGACCCTGCCCTTTGGCCATCACCAGTTGGCATCCTTGATCATGGTTTGATAACTCCCTGGTCTGGTCGGAATGATTGTCGTCCTTGCTCTTTCAGTGCTTGACCCTCACAGAGACGAGCAATGCAATTCCCCCACCCTGATAGCAGATGGATGTGAAATACATTGTGGGAGGTGTTAACTTGTGACCTCCAGTTCTGTGTGTGATCGCGCTGTGACGCTGTGGTTTCTGTACCCTCCTGTCTAGCTCCTACCTCCCTTTAAGCCTCAGGTGTCATCGGAGACAGATACCAGGTATTTTGACGAAGAATTCACGGCACAGACGATTACAATAACTCCCCCAGAGAAATGTGAGTGAGAATATTTGACTTATTTTATTTGTGCCTGCTGTTTAAAATGTGAACCACTGTCTCTTGGTACCTCACTCACGCTATTTTGAATGTGCCAGTGGTGAGCCAATATGGTTTAATCGCAGTTCCGAAACTGCAGTTAAAGTGCAATAACTACAGTCAAATGTGATCATTTTAATGCAGAAAAACCAGTGTTCTCTCCAGTTCCTCTTTTTTGTTGTTGTTGTCTGTTAAGCAACATATTAGTTGCATTTTAACCAGTAAAATTGGGACTGAACTCGAATCAGTCTAAAAAGGTTGAGTTCACTGACACTATGCATGATTGAAGTGTAATCTCCCGTAATCCCTCCCAGTTGATGAAGACGGGATGGATTGTATGGACAACGAAAGGAGGCCACACTTCCCCCAATTCTCCTACTCCGCAAGTGGGAGGGAATGAGAGCTATATCCAGTCACCATCACCGCCATTGGAAGGTTACCTGTGGAAAATTACAGCATTAAACCAACCTAACCCCTCCTCTCTCCATTCGGGTTCTGCCATTCCATAGAGAGCCAGGAGAACCATATATTTTATGTCAATGGTGTTTTTCATTGGGATTTTGCACGTATGGTCAGGCAGATGTTAAGCTCTGTTGGTAGATCCTAAGAGTTAACGGTGTATTTGTTATGGTTGATTTCTTATGGGATGGTATTTAAAGCCTTGCAACTGACTCAAGGAGTCAAATGGGTTGGTTGTGATGTGTCTTTAGTTCTTTCTGTTCTTTTTTCTAACTGAGATACATTTCTATCTGCTGTAGGAGCCTCTCATTCCAGGTAGGAACAGATGCTGTCTTTAGCATTCTAATTCAAAATAGGACAGTGTACCATAGCTTGAGATTCACAGGAGATTCTCCGCTTGTTTGCTGTGTGATGATCCGCAAAAAAAACAAAAAAAAAACGGCTTTTTGTCTTGACTTAATGACATTTGGGTTTACACTGTATTCTTTGGTGTGTTGCGTGTATTGAAATAATTTCATTTTTGTTAAGTTATAGGATTTCTGTTTTTTGGAATTCCAAAACTGCCAGAAAATGGTTCACTCAGGCTTCACGGAGATCAATCTGTGTTCAACTCAGTAATCAACAGGTAACCGCTACTACCACTGGCTTTACTCTGCAGGTCAAACCATAGGAGCTATCAATACAAACCACCTCCACTACTTCTCATGGACTCTATGATGGTAGTTTCAGATATTAAACTATTAAGTGTGATGTTAATATAAGATATTTAAGGTGTGTGCAAAAAGAAAACTCCTTAGTCTGTCGGTTGATAAGCTGTGATTTTCACTTTCTCCTATTTGTGAAATCATTTGTTTGAATAGTGTGAGCGCTTCTGGGATTTTGCTATGCCAATGCTATGTATTGAATGGAAGTAAATGTGTATATACTGAGAGTCTAAAGACACAACTGTTGGCTATAAACTCCTGTGAATCTGAGCTATGTGTTGGCTGAAACAGAAAGGTTAACCTCACTGTCTGGCTGGGAGAGAAATGAAGAAAAGTATAGGTACATGTGTTCAGGTCAGAATGCAATCATCCAATTTTATCTTCTCAAGGTAGATGACCGAAAATTATGTAAATAGACTATGCCAAGCTTTATTTTAGACATATCATCACTAGATAATAAAAGCATTCCAAAACACACCTTCATAGATGTGATTGAGAAATGCAAGATGGCGAATGTTTATTGTTGGATGCTCCTCCTTGATTGTGTAAGGGGAGGAGCTAATGAAGTTAGGTGGGTAGTGCTAAGACCGTATGAAGGCTGAATGAATTTGAAAAATCTGACCGGGGTCTAGAGAACTGCGATATTATTTGATGAACAGAAGTAAGAGGCATTGATATTGTTTAATTTGCACCACAGAAATGTCTTTCTATGGTTTTATTTATTTGTTATTTTGTATAATGTTCTTGTTTATATGATTAGGAGTAATGTCCAGTCGCTTGATCTGGATGAAAAAGGCACCTCGAATAATGGCTAAAGAATGTAGAAGCAAAGGCCTTGTTTTCTTTTGACATATTTTTTTGTTTCTTCTCTTACCAAAATATGATGATGATAATGAAAAGACAGAGCGAACAGCAAATTGAAGAGTTCTGTCAGTACCCAGGTAGTATTATTAAACATTTTCCATAAGACTTCTACATTTCAGGGGCTTCCCTCTTTAACATAATCGTATGTTCTGTAACCTGAGATGTGTCTGCGGTGTTAAAACCTAAAAGTTGTCTTCTACACAAATGTAAGGGCTTTATAAGCTACCACTTCCTTTCCGTTCCAATTGGTACAAAGCTACTGTCGTCTTCTAGTATCCGGTCAATCCTGTAATACATGCAAATACACACGCATGGTGCAGAGCACTCTTCCACACGCAAACACTCGGTACTTTATTACAGTTGCTTAATAACGCGTTGCACGTTCGAGCTGTTTTTTTGTTTTACCTCCGGCTTTTCTAGAACAAGAAGCTTAAGACATAAGAATGAATAACTTGAGCACTTACAGAGGCAATGCACAGTCATGGGCTTTAAGGTTGAGTGTTTTGAAGAATAGCTTCCTGTTTATTCAGTTTACTGGTGAAATGGTATGCGGACCAGTGTTCCACATCTGTTGGTGGACACCTCACAGTGCCACTTAGAATGTGTTTTTACTGAACATTCTTGTGTTGTATTACCATAGATAATAGTCAACGGCCAATCACTTTTGTAGGCAGTCACTCCATTGCAGAGTACCAGCTAGTCGGCGTAGGTGATTGAAGCCAGCCCGATGTCGCTGTTCATGTTGACTGGCGTCGTTTATTAAAAGAGTGTTTAACATGCAGTAAGTTGTTGAGACATGGCAAATAATGGTACAGCATTTTGTCCTGCTCCATCCACTCGTCATGAGTAAGCCTTGCTTGGAAGGAATGCAACTTTATATTCTCGATTGAAAGAACATGCAGAGTTCACACATTCCTGATTAAGTGGTTACTTTCAAGTTCCTTTTCAGGTATTTCATTATTTAGGTTTAGTGTTCAGTATATTCCACGAGTGGTTTTCGAAGCATGTGTGCTGTCATGCTAATGTCAGTTCAGAAGCAAAACATATTTTTGTAGGGAACACTCTCCTGTCTGTGATGTGAGCTGACTAAGAGTTTGATTGTGAATGTAGTCATTTTGGCGAGAAAGACAAACTGATGTGACTGATTTCTTAGGTTATTAGCTACACATTTACAAATGATTAATAATTTGGCTCAAATTTGATGTAGTTGAATAGGTCCAATCAGTGCCGGCTCTAGCCATTTGGGGGCCCTAGGCAAAATTTGATTTGGGGCCCCCTGTCTTCTATTGGTCAGGGGCTCCCTGGCAGTCAGTCTCCCCCTAGAAGTCGGGGGCCCTAAGCGACTACTTATGTTGCTTATGCCTGGAGATGGACCTAGGTCCAATAAGTGGGAAGAAGAGTATGTTGAAAAAGAACGAAGTAAATTGTGAATGACATTACTGTGGTATTTTGATTCTCACGTTTGTTTCGATCCACCTTAGATTTTGTCAGAGCAGCAGCTACCTGGGATCCCTTAAAAACAGAAAACATGACTGTAAAAACACTTGAAGACCACTGAAAAAAATTATTTAATACAAAGTGATGCAAACAATACTATTAAATAAACACAATAATAAAAACAAGTTTTAAGCTTTGATGCTGGGACGAGGAGTCGTCTGGCAGAACTAATCCCGAGGTGGATATGGGATTTCATTAGGATTCTCATTAGCCACCACCAAAATGTCACTGTAAAACACCTGAAATGGAGACGTCCCATACTTAGGTAAAGCAGGGTGCATGTGGTTTAAAGACCCTATTGCCGGCTGACCAATGTCGATATTCAGTTGTGATGTAAGTAGGAAATCATCTCTTCTCTGAAGAGAAGACTGTCAAATATGATGTAGTAAGTACATATTATTTGTCTTAGCGGTTTATTATAAATGACTGTCGGCCTATTGTTTTTTTTAATACTGCCAATAATGTGTCTGGGAAGAATAATCTGGAGACAAACTGCTATCTGAACAACTGTGCTGTAATCACTAACCCCTAAGCGTTCAAGTGTGTATGCTCTGGTCTGATAAATGTGGTTAATCAGCCTGTTGGCTTTCCTCTTTTTCTTCCAAGATGCATTCCTTTTTTTTCTTTTTTGATGGTTTCTGTGTTTTGATTGAAGAAGGAAAATTATACAGTATCAGTCAAAAGTTTGCACACACCCATTACTTACCTATTCACTTGAATGGGCAAGTGTGTCCAAACTTCTGACTGATACTGTACATAAAAACCTTGGTTAATAGAGGTTTGGCTTTTATGGCCTACAGTGTGATTTCTTTGATTCATTTTTATTTAAGGATTGTTTTTTATTTTATTTATCGATGGACAACTTGAATTTTTTTTTGTTAAATTTTTTTTTTATTTAAAATGGTTGACTGTTCATTTTTTTATGTTTAGCTGTCATAATGTTATGGTCTTAAGTACTGCGGCTAATTGTGATTATGATGTGAAATTCTCCACAATTTATACAAGTCATACAAAGATTGCTCTTTCTTAATTTCTCAGACCCAGAACTCAAATGTTGCGTTTTTGAGTCAGAATCTAGATAAGGATTTCTTAAAGAAACACCTTGTAAGAGAGGCTGTAGCAAGATCCAAACCACCATGCATCATGGGTAAATTGTGACTGACTGACTGATTTGCATAAAGAGTTTTTATGATGCAAGGTAATCAGTCATTTGGCAGTCGCCTACAGACATTTTGAACACACGCAAGGAGACTAACACTTAGAGATGTCTCCAGTCCCCACCCCCTAAAAGGAAATACTAAGAAATACTTATGAAATGGACAAAACCTCCCCTTCGAAATTCAAAATATGCTAACTTCTGCAAAATGTTTATTTGTCAAATCAGTGGCAAAACTCTGTGCAAACCTCTGTGTTAGTTGCATGCTGTATGTTGACATTCACCTATACCATCCTATGTTTTCACCCTCTTTCCACCCCATACAGAAAAAAGAAATTTAAAATCTATTTTTTTAAAGCATGTTAAATATAAAACGAATTGCCAAATTGTCTTTTTTATGCATATTGAAATATATTTTAATGTGGGACATACATTTGTGAATATATCTGGAAAACATACGGCACATCTGTTTGGAAATTACTATTAATCATTTTTATTTTATTGTTAATATTTTTGGGGAGTACACTTTATTGAGACCGTTAAGCAATGACAGAAGGCATACAGATATGTGGGAGGCAGGTTGAAGAGTTGGAGCTGGAAATATAACTACGGTCTCTGGTGGAGAGGGGTTATGTATGTCTGTGCTGGGAGCATTAGCACCAGTCAAGTCTCTGCACGTTTGGAAATTATTTTGCTGAAATAATATTTCCTTTGGATTTTTCAGCCATTTTTTTTCGGTATGGGGTACGAGAGCTTACGGTTGCACTGCTTCAGACACAGATGTCACAATTTGCTACTCTGAAATGTGACACTTCAATGTCATCATTTATGAATATGCACTTGTAAAGAAATGTATCATCTGTTTTTTATAAGGACATGTTAGGAGAAGAGGGAATGGGATTTTAAGGGGAATGCTGTGTTGCATGTAGAAGGCCTTATTGACACATTTTACTCTATACTAGGGCCATTCTCAACACAGGCCAAAAAGATTATCTTTTTGATTCCATGGGGGTAAAAAACTGTCATGAGGCTATGGCAGCACTTTCAAGTCCATTGCTCCTTTTATAAGAGAACATCAACAAAATGCCCCCTTGCTTTAAAAAAAACTAACGTTTATAGAAAACATACTATCTATGATGAGAATTAGTCCCCCAATACAGTCCAGGCTTTCTGTCGTCGTGTATTTTATTTATTTTTTTATATTGACATAATGAAGCATAGAGGACAGTGTGATGACAACAGGCCAGGAGAGGCTGCCAGGAGAACTTCAGCGGAGTAACACTGACCAGATCTGAACGATTGACTGGATCCATCTCAGCAATGCCGTAAACATGGAGCTCATTCAGTTCCATTGGTGGGTTGAATCTTGGCAGTAGAACTCAGTTGTCAACACTAACACCAGATGCATTTTCAACTTGCAGATTGGAAATCGTATGTGAGGTGTATTAGGTAGAACATCAACCTAGGAAACCCAAATGTTTGTTTCTTCCGGGAATTTGTTACCACGGTGTGAAGCGTTTGGTTCAGTGGTCAAGATAAGTGCACTGCCACCCACAAGGGTTAGCCGTGCGATCTTCTCCACTCTGACGAACTACAATGTGGGTTTTTATCTTTACTAATTGCAGGGTCTGAATAATCTGTTTTCCACCTCAATGTACTCACTGCTGCTACTGTCTGAAATGTCTACGACAGATTGTCTTATTATCTAGCTCCTGGTAGTGTATTATAAATGAGCATGAATTGTAATGTATTTATTTAAAAACAAAAAAGACATAGCTGTCGGATTATTACCTCCACAAACAAATGAACAAGGGGAAAAATGTAAAAAAAAATTCCCATCTAAGGAACATACAATGAGGAAACTTGAGCTATTTTGAATATGATGATCATGTGATGAAACAAGTAGGGTGAGTGTTGTGAAAATGGGACACTGTACACCTGCAAAGATTTCTACTTCAGTGTTCCATTTGGCTATTTGTCCCAGTCACCCAACCTTCATTTAAATACATGGAAACAAAAATAATAATTAGCAAAATTGCTATGAGATTTTCATCTGACAGCAATGTAATAACTTGTAATTAATTTTATGTCCACGTAGCTTTAGAGTTTGACATTTTCTTGACCTTGCTAGCTCTGTCATTAGATCCCTGTAAAAGATCTAGTCATATGGTTAAGAATTTTTAAGCAAAGGGATGATGTCTCAAATGAAAAAGAGAAAACAATTGTATCACTATCTGTCTTGTTTAAAGAAAAAGGTTTATTTCCTAGTAAATGGGACAAACGGGGATGTGAAAATGATGTGATCCGCAAGAATCTGTTTTTGTACACTGTACATCCTTAGTATTTTTACACGTAAACGTATATGATAGGGATGCCCATTTTCCTTCTTACAGACAGCTTAAATAAAGCAAATTGTCAATCTGCCATTTCTGTCACTTCTGCTCTGACTACATCGTATTGGATTTCAGAAGACAGATCACACTACACACTTCGCATTGAGTAATATTTAAAACACTGCATGTAAATATTTATTCAAATTCATATCAAATATTGAAACGGCATTATACAACAACCAATGCTTTTAATATTAAAATATATATACAAAAACAAGCCAGTTCCATTAGGGGAATGTTCTCTATGGAAATCTATAAAACCCTCATTAACCTAAACACACACTGAATTACAGAGCGCACACACACTTGTTTTTGCCTGGCTGATGCGGTGTGTTTGACAGAGTATCCAGGAGAAGAGGCTGGCAACACTGTGGTGCTCTTAGCCAGAGCTGCTCCCGACGCTGAACCATGACTTCAACCAGTCCGGCCCTGCCGTCCCCAACAATCTCTGCTGCTTCACATCTCTCTCACACATACAGAGCATGATGCCCAAAACGAACCTGAGAAAGTCTTCCCTCACACACACATTTTTGTGGCACAGTACATCAGTAGGCAGATCAGTGACCTGACTAGGAGATCTCACAGCTGGATGGGTCATATCTTCTATGTCTACAGTAAGGACTGTGCTTCGGGCAAGATGTGGTGTCATGTGGACAAGCTGTCGTCAGGCCTCCTAGCACCACCAGGTAACTGGGGAAATAGAGAGGAGAGATGAGAAACCAACCTGGAAATATAATCTACACATTACTAGACTCAATCTGGAAATATAATATACACATTACTGAACTCAACCAGGACATATAATCTACACATTACTAGAGTCAGCTTAATGTGGATTCAGGTTTTTGGCCTCAAATAAGTCAGACTTGAGTTGCAGTTGAATTCCAATAGCCATGTAGTCTGGAGTATGTGCCGGTCTTTTGAGCAGCACATTTGTTGGTTGTTAGAGTAATGCTCCGAGGGAAATCCAGAAGTGCTAACGCTGCCAGTTGTCCCGATAAAAACAACAGCACGGCAGCATTAGAGCAGCGGCACTCGGCAGGGCTCTCCGCTTTCTCCGTAAGCTCTTAAGAATGTCAGCCTCCGTGTCTCTCCCTCTCTGTCTGTGACACGCCTTTAGCAGCAATCTGGAAGAGCATCTGTGAAGTGCCTAGTCTGGCGGGATGTGCGGCCCTTGCTACCAGCTGTTTTTCCTCTCTCTGTCTCTCTGTGTCCCTGTCTCTCTGAGACTTAATGTCACGTGGTCTCTGACTGGGGTACAGGGGTGAGCAAAGGGACTAAATGTGACTGAGTGTCTATTTAGAGATACACTGTAGACAGTGTATTGATGACATGATTTTGGATGGACCTGTATGTGTTGATGACATACAGTGCCAGTCAAAAATTAGGACACACCTCTTAATTCCAGGGTATTTCTTTGGTTTAGAATAATAATGAAGTCTTCAAAACTATAAAATAACACAGATGGAATCGCATAGTAACCAAAAAAGTGTTAAGCAAATCAAAATACATCTATATTTCAAATTCTTCAAAGTATCTACCCTTTGCATTGATGACAGCTTTGCACACTCTTGGCATTCTCTCACTCAACTAGCTTCAAGTCACCTGGAATGCATTTCAATTAACAGGTGTGCCATATTAAAAGTTAATTTGTGGAATTTCTTTCCTTCATGTGTTTGAGCCAATCGGTTGTGTTGTGACATGGTAGGGTGTAGGGTATACCGAAGACCGTCATTATCTCTGTACTGTATGCAATGACATACATGGTTGTGAATGTACCTGTATGTATTAATGACATACATGGTTGTAAATATACCTGTATGTAGTAATGACATACATGGTTTTGAATGTACCTGTATGCATTAATAACATACATGGTATTTAATGTACCTGTATGTAATAATGACATACATGGTTTTGTAGGTACCTGTATATATTAATGACACATGGTTTTGTAGGTACCTGTATGTATTAATGACATACATGGTTGTGAATGTACCTGTATGTATTAATGACATACATGGTTGTGAATGTACCTATATGTATTAATGACATACAGGTGCTGGTCATATAATTAGAATATCATCAAAAAGTTGATTTATTTCAGTAATTCCATTCAAAAAGTGAAACTTGAATATTATATTCATTCATTACACACAGACTGATATATTTCAAATGTTTATTTCATTTAATTGTGATGATTAAAACTGACAACTAATGAAAATCCCAAATTCAGTATCTCAGAAAATTAGAATATTACTTAAGACCAATACAAAAAAAGGATTTTTAGAAATGTTGGACAACTGAAAAGTATGAACATGAAAAGTATGAGCATGTACAGCACTCAATACTTAGTTGGGGCTCCTTTTGCCTGAATTACTGCAGCAATACGGCGTGGCATGGAGTCGATCAGTCTGTGGCACTGCTCAGGTGTTGTGAGAGCCCAGGTTGCTCTGATAGTGGCCTTCAGCTCTTCTGCATTGTTGGGTCTGGCGTATCGCATCTTCCTTTTCACAATACCCCATAGATTTTCTGTAGAGACATGGCACCCCAAACCATCACTGACTGTGGAAACTTTACACTGGACTTCAAGCAACGTGGATTCTGTGCCTCTCCTCTCTTCCTCCAGACTCTGGGACCTTGATTTCCAAAGGAAATGCAAAATTTACTTTCATCAGAGAACATAACTTTGGACCACTCAGCAACAGTCCAGTCCTTTTTGTCTTTAGCCCAGGCGA
>JACXGI010012021.1:0-23722 GCA_016801175.1 Esox masquinongy | reverse complement strand
CTCCCCCCCCCCCCCCCACCGCCTGTGTATAACTTAAAGCCTGATCCTCGCATAAGCTCCGTTTATGGTCATGGGACCCCTAAAGACAGGAGAGCGAGCCAGGCAGAAAATGCGAGGCTGACTGCTGACTGCTCAGCTGAGCGCCATGAGCGAGCCAGCCGTGCGATTAAGGGTTAACCTTTCTTCTCACCACTGGATTAACTGGGAGTGGCTTACTCTCGTGGGGTTAACTTGGTTTGTTCTAGGAAACAGGAGAGCTCCACTTGAAAGGAATTGACTTTTCGAGGGAAATTGAAAGACTTTTCAAGGGGAGTTATTTTCTGCATCCATACGCCCACAACATTCTTTATTAAAACCCAGTACAGCAGCTTTTTAACATCCTAAATTCAAATGTTTGGGACAGGAAAACAATTGAACCCTTATTGCATAATTATAGGTCCTATTCCCATGAAATCTGTAAACAGTTCCTGAATAGTGATTGGACTTGTTTTGCATTCAGTTCAAATTCTGCTTTACTTCAAAACAAAAAAACCTTGTGAATCACTAACAAAGGGAATTGCGAAATGGGGCTGGATTAATTAACCGCTGCTAATGAGTGCCTTTTGAATGCTGCTAAGTCAGTCTATAAGGTCAGTCTTATCGCAGTATGGGGGGGACTAATTAACCAATCAGAGGACAGAGGGAGCTGTAAATGTATGGAAATTGAAAATCTACTTGACGGTCTGAAGGAATTCACCCTCCTAAATGTGTCAAATGACTGACAATGGATGTGTGTTAATTGACAGGAAACAACTGACAGGCAACTTTGGTGTGAAGAACGAGGAAGAAGTGGCTTCAGAATGAGGCTCAGTTAGGAACAATGAAAACAGGACACCTGAAGACAACTCTTTCTTTAGCTTTAGTTTCTTCTGTAGTTGTTGAATCATCTACAGAAGCCTTTTCAGTGAGGCAATAATTGTTGGCAATGGTGCGGTGGTAAAAAAAAGATTGTTTAATCTCTGCTGGTCATGGTAAAAAAAAGGACAAAAACTCCCTGTACCTTCAAAGCATTTTTCCACAAAAGGCTGGTAAACACTCACACAGAACAGAAAGGTGGGTGAACTGTATTGACTCATGTTAACCCTCACCCACATTACTAAAAGCTTTCTGGATTTCAGATTTTGAAGGCCTGAGTGTATTTAACCACACAGTTAAACCCTGACCCAAGCACTTGCAATGAACCCTGACCTTGAATCTGGAACCTGACCTTTGTTTTTAGCCTGACTCACGGGGATTTAAGTAAAGCCTTCGATTCATCCGTTCAGGTTGTTTGACCATGAGTGCACAGCAGACAGGCTAGGGCTTAAAGTACTCTTTCTGTGAACTAAACGTTGTTTGTTCAAATCCCAGAGCTAACAAGGTGAAAATGTGCTGATGTGCCCTTGATCAAGGCACTTATCAAAAACCATCTTTCCAATTCGCACATGCATGTTAATACACACACGTACATGTGTGGAACAGGAAATAATATACACACAAATGTCACATGTTATTAATCTTTAGGGGACTAAAAAAATTACCAGACATCTTAATCTTTCCTCCTGACCTTATCCCCTTACCATAAACCCAATTCTAACCCTGCTCCTAATTGTAACTTTTACCCTCAACTTACCCTCAAGTCAAAAATATCAATTTCCCTCATAAGGCCAAGTGAAATGTCCCTTTAAGGTCAATTATTAATTTTATTATTTATTATCCTTGTGATGGGAGTGTTGATCTTCACAAGTACAGTACAACCTGTATAAACACACACACACACACACACACACACAAACCACTTTGGGGCCTCAGATCTCTTTCTACCACACCACCACTTGGCTCCAACACAAACGACATTAATCGCCTCAAGGTCATTTCTCTCATCTGAACAGAAAACGGTTGTCAAAAAAGTAGCTCATGTTCAGACAGAGCATTTAATAAATCTACTAAATTAGTCTGCATAGATGTGGATAGATCTTCTGCGGATCAACAGTATGTAGGTAATTGCAATTGCCAAATTATTAATTTGCCAAATTATTAATGTCGGATAAGTGTTTTTAATAAACACACTGCCTTGTTACTGGAATAGCTCTCACTGTTTAGTGTCAATATAATAATGACTAATCATGTCACTCATTTTTCGAGCATGTTAACTTTGGCTTCAGTCTTCACTGACAGCGTCAGTCTCTGGACTAAGGCTATTCTTTTGCTAATGGTCTGACGACTCAGCCAGGGCTGCAATTGGGGTTGACCGCAACGTTTTAGACGAGTCACAAGACCCTTTTTCGAGGCTTTAGACGGTTCCGGGCCCCCCGAACCGTTGTCTCTGGCCATTGCGGTTGATGTCATTCACAGGCAATGGCATCATGGAGACTTGATTAGAGGTGCATTCCTCCCACAGGACACAGAGCGAAGGTGGCCTTAATAGGATCTGATGTTTTTGGCCCGGTGCTCTGGGCTTTGATAACTGTTGCCAGGTAACGGCCGTGCTCTGTATGAAAAGTTCCCAGCTGGCTGCTGGCGGGACCGGTCTTTGATCGACGTACGCTCAGCGTGTGTATGTGCATGGAAGCACCATAAATGGTCAGTGATTCCAAGCTTGAAACCGGGCACCTCAGCAATATGGAAATGCAGGTGGCGTATGTGGAACAGTCACAGTGACTCAGCGGAGGTGTTCTTCAAACGTGACCCTCAATCAAAGTTTCGGCGGGAGCAGAATGTTAAAGAATACCGTGCAGGGTGGCACATTTTTTGTTCATCATGTTTTTTGTATTCTAGGCGAGCCTACTGCGTTAGCCTATTCAGTTGACCGCGTGAAATTGTAATGTCTTATCTAACTAGTGACAGAAGAACACCGTGTTAAGGATGGTGTCCTAAAACGTAATCAGTAACAGATGAGTGTGGTGAACTGTTGACACATTTGACCATAATCTGAACTGACGCACGCCACAAAACTAGACCTTTACCAATACCGTTGGCTTTAAACTGTTGGTCTGAAATGGCTAGCTGCCAGCTTTCTCGTAGGCGAACCTATGACAGTTAGCTACGAGGCCGGGCCGGTGGTAATTACATCCTGTAACAAAATAGCACGGCGGTATATAACACATTAATTTCTCTTGCTTGTCTAGGCCACCGACGTCAGGCAAAATTCATTTTGCTTATTATATGAGCCGTTTGTACTCCAAATTTAACAAACCGCAATGAACTTTGACTACGCTGCCTGACAGAACTGCGACACAACCGCGTTACTGGCCGCCTGTCGGTGCATTCACACTATTCGCGATGGGGGCGATGATTTCAATGAAAGGAAGCGTGGCGAGCGAGTGGCTTGTGGGGCGATGCGTGGGATCCGTGAGAGGCGAAGAAAAAGTTCATATTTTCCAACTTTATGCAGATCACCCGCGCCTATCGCTGGGGACTGACCTATCACGGCATTTTGCGTAGGTGGTTATGAAATGCTCTCCGTACAACTAAAAGAACTAAAACAGAATGAAACTTTTGCGGTCTTTTTTAAAAAGATGGATGACTTTTAGTAGCAGTGATGGGATTCCCTGAGCTGTAAGATTGCACGCTATTTGCCTACAGAGACGCAAACAGAAGAAAATTCAGTGTGGAGACAGGTGGCCGGGATAGCTGGTGCTCCTGGTGTCAAAATTAGATACCTTAGCTGACTGGGTGGCTACCTAATTCTAGCAAGCTGGTTTGCTAGCTAGCATTGCAGGTTGTAAGAATTACATCAATGAGGCTTATGAATTGAGTAGAGATGCATAAAATGTAAAAATGTATTAAAATACTTTTCTTTTCCAATTTTAACCATTGTAATAATCTGACGTTCCTTCATACAAATGTGCTATTCTCAAACCTTAATACACATTTTACCTGCTGTTATGACGCTAGTTCGCCCAAAGACACACCCACAAGTATGCTACAGGCGAAGCACTCTGGGCGATGCTAGCGTTGGCTATGCGAAATTTCGCGAATAGTGTGAATGCACCGTGTGTCACGTTGTTGTGCGCCCTCACAACCGTAAAAGCGTGTGTGTAAAAGTGATGTGTTGTAAACTCTGACATCCCATAAACATCACCGGGCTATAGCGAAGCCACCGTCTGGTGAGAACGTGTGCAGAGTTCATGCGTAACTCCGCGGTTTTAGGACACGCCCACGTAGCCCCGTTATAGTGTTACTGTAGCGGACTGAGGGAGTAGTAGGGCTCAGTGTGCTAAGATTATTTTTAGACTTTTTGTTTGTTGAAACAGACAGGAGAACAGTGGCCTAGCGCTTAGAAATCGTTCTCATTCTTCATAGTCGAGGTGACTGCTGATCCCTTCTCACGATCACACTGAATGTGGAAGTATACCAAAAATATTATGATTATCCGACACTTTCCTACCTGTAAGGTAATTAATTTGACTACCAGAACATGCCTGCGGACTTGTGGAAAGGACACTTTTTAGTGAGAAAGTGAGAAACTGACTTCAGAAATTAATTAAATGTGCCTGATTTAGTCACCAGATGTCATTATCTGCTCAGCTGGTTGATACCTAGCATTGTGTCTAATTTTGCCAGGTTGGCCAAGGCCTATAAGTAACGGTAGCAGAACAGTTGTTTAAACCGATGGTGTCATAGCCCCATGGTGTGTGTAAAGTCCATCCAGTCGACATATGGTCCGGTCAACATATGATGCAAGTCAGACTTTTTACCCCCATAATACCCATAATGCAACACACTTTGAAAGGGGGTGACACTCCCTCACAAGAGTGATGAGCTTTAATGCGCCCACCAGTGGCTGTGTTCGAGGGGATCAAAACCACAAAGAATGATGGCTTAATTGAGAGTGACTGATCCAAAAATAATAATGAGTGGTTAATTAGGATGGACAGTCATCTGTAGATCGGTCCGACGTTTTGAGCCCGCAACATGTTCCAGCTCAAATAATGAAACACAATACAAACTGTCATACTAAGTCAGGAAGTAGACTGAAATGGAGCCTGGAGAGGCCCATGTCTCTGCTATAGAGCCTAGTCCAGCTCAGACAGGAGAAACCCATTTCTCTGCATGTCACTACACAGGGAGAGTCACGAGTCACTCTTTATTGAGCTGGATAGACTCTATTGCGGTCCACTTCCTGACTTCTGATATCTGTACATAATAGTGAATTAATGTCTTTGTTTTGACATGTCCAAAAGTCACATGGCCTTTCACCTATTGGATGCTCTTCTCTGAGCTTAGACACGGTTATTTAAGTCAACCTTAACTGATAGGCACTAGTGACAGATCTGTAGAGTTGGCTTGGCTCAGATAAGATACGGGCTATGGTGAGAAAGTCATAGAGGTTGAATTGGCCAGCTGGTGCTTCAGTGTGCCAGCTCTGGTGTTGCTAGGCTTCTCTGTTTGTGTCGGAGCATTTTTGGCATCGGCGCCAAGTTTCCCGTTGCTTCGGCTGAAAGTTTTATCGCCTCATCGGTCGAGTTCCTGTTATGCTAAATGGTGAGTTGTGGGATCCACACTCCTCGTAGCCCCTGGCCTGCATTTTTACACGGCTAAACACAGTTCCACTTACACAGTGTTCACTTTAAATGCCGGGTCTTCATTTACAGGCCTGTGAGGAGACTACAGTACACATCGCCGGCTGATTTAATGTGGAGCATGGTGGTCTTAGTAAATATGGCCAATTTTTCTTTTATTTTGCCAAAGTGTCCTTTGGTGAAAGATTTTTTCCAGGGGTTTCAGTGACATGTTGTGGATAATAAGCACTTATGAAAGGTGTAATGAATTAATTTATAGTGCAGATTAGTTGACACCCAAAAACATTATTGGACACTGAACACAAAACACTTTTTTTTGCCTTGATCAATTATTTAAAGGTGGTAGTAAGGTTGAGCTGTTTCCTTTCTATTCACCACACAGTGACAGTTCTTGGCTCGTAGATCTCCACATTTCCTGGCTCTCTTCAAACTCTTCTTAGCCTGTGCATATCTACTCAGATACCCCCCCCCCCACACACACACATTAGTTTTAGTGAGATCAGGTTTTAAAACATGTTGCAGAATCTCTGTTATAGCCAAGTAAATGAGTTTCATTTCATGGCGTCAATGTTCTCCGCTTGCCAGAATGGACCATGACGTAATTTAATTTATCTGTATGACGTAAGTCCAATCGGTTTCGTCTGCTGGCTTACTTCCCATGTGTTGTAACCAATCCCATTTTGGTCACATATTTGACGGCATCGCTGTATGACACATTCCCTTAAAAAGTCATAATTCTTTCACGGTTCTCCTCGTGTCATTTTCCACCGTTCGCTGTCTCATACGGAGGACCAGACACCTGACGTTATTCTGAGATGACCTGTAAATCGTAATGCGGCACTTACTCAGCCCGCTCACATTTCCCAAGTTGAAAAGTTCACACATAAAACAAAGGGGGAAAAAACAGCAGGAGAGCCTGGCCGTAGGGACTCTACTGTAGATTCCGTGGACCAGAGGAAAACAGAGCTAAAGTGTCCGTTTAGGAGGGAGAGGGAGGGGCTCTTAAGGGATGTTCATATCAGCCAGGCTCATATTGTGTTTCAAAGGTTTTGCCTTGGCTTCAGGTGTAAATCACAAGCTAAACGCACTATGCCACCGTACCAGTTCAGAGTCCATTGCTCTGTCGCTGTGTCTTAACTCATTTGTCAATGTCAGTTACAGTACCAATTTATAATTTCTGAAGGGTAATGAAAAATACATTAACATCTCTCTTTCTCTCTCTCTTCTTTCCCCTCTTGCCCCCCCCTTTAGGTTCGGACACTGTTTGTCAGTGGACTACCCCTGGATATTAAACCTCGGGAGCTTTATCTACTTTTCAGACCATTTAAGGTATGCTTGTACATAATAAATGGACGGTATGACAGTCTTTAAACAGGCTCTGTTGAAGTAGTGAGGATGACCAATCAGATGTTCTAGAAACCTGGAATTTATTCAAAACAGATTAATGAGAAACCCGTAGTCATGGAAAAATACCCAGTGTCTCTAAAATTAGTTGTGTTGTTTCAAGATATAAACATTGTCAGCATAGTTGCGGAACATAATGCAACTTATAAATGGAACCAGAATTTTCTATCTTCGGTTGTAGGATCTGTCTTCTGATAAACTATGTATGATATATGGTCTATTTTATTTTGTAGGGTTTATGTTCTATTCCATTATGTAGGATTTATGTTATATTCCATTATGTAGGTTTTATGTTCCATTCCATTATGTAGGGTTTATGTTCTATTCCATTATGTAGGATTTATGTTCTATTCCATTATGTAGGTTTTATGTTCTATTCCATTATGTAGGGTTTATGTTATATTCCATTATGTAGGGTTATTTTCTATTCCATTATGTAGGGTATATGTTCTATTCCATTATGTAGGGTTTATGTTCTATTCCATTTTGTAAGGTTTATGTTCTATTCCATTATGTAGGGTAAATGCTCTATTCCATTATGTAGGGTATATGTTCTGTTACGCAATGTAGGGCCTGTCTTCAATACTGATACGCCCCATTACTTAAAATATTTGGTATGTATATTGAAATGGTATGTCATGTGAGTTTTTAAAGCAGTAAATCATGGGTAATCAGGGGGCCTAAATCTGGAGGGGCCTCTACATGTTGTTTTCATGAGTAGCCCTTGAACAGAAACACTCCCTGCCCTAGGCCTTCATGGTCTTCTGCTTCGAAACATGTAACCAAATACATATAATGTACATTTAACAAATTCACATTAAATTGGTCCTTTCATATACGTAGTGGGAATATACTGCACATCACATTGAATTTCTGTTGTACTTTCTCGTTTTTTTTTTTAGGAGAGGCACCGTCTTTTTCCATGATAGCAATACAAATACCTGAACATTTTCTGTTTCCCAGTAATCATGTTTGTGACAACCGTTTGTTGGTTTGGGTTTCAGGGTTATGAAGGCTCCTTGATTAAACTCACCTCAAAACAGGTACGTGATTTGTCTTCCCTGTGTAATGTATGTGTAATGCATGTGTAAGGAACATGCAGCTCGGTCCCTCAGCGCACTGTTTCAGCGTAGTTTACACAACGGGCCTCCCGTCTCCTCCTCCGGCTGTTTCTCCTTTGGGGGACAGAAGGCCGGGCAGGAAGGGAGACGTACGGCTCCTTTGACAATCTCAGAGTAATACTTCCAAACTTTGGAATTAGCACCTTTTGTTCCTATAGAGCTTGAATACAAAAGAAAGAAGTGTATTTTGGTGTGGTGGTGGTGGTGGTGGTGGTGGTGGGGGGGGGGGGTAGGCACGGGGAGTGTTGCACAAACTTGCCTTTGGCTGTCAAAGAGCAGACATAGACTCTGGTGGGATGTTGCGGAGGAAGATGGAAAGAACTTCAGTTGTCAAAGTGAATGTTTTGACAGGAACGATTCTCTGACAGAGGAGGTGAATGAAAATCAGCTTGTCTTGCAATTGTCCACTAGGACAGCCTGGCAGTTTAACTAAAGTCAGTGTACTTAATATCACATTACATCATCCCTCATATAGACATGACACACTCATTAGTGTAAGGGGGAAAAAAAGGCTGCATGCATGAATCGGAGTAATCCAAAACAAACAAGCCTTCCCTTCAGATGTCAGCATTTTGAGGACTTGTTTTTTCCCTTCGTGCCAAGTTCTTATGCTGCTTATGTAGGTGTCATAAAGCGTAACAACGTCATGTCGTTGAAATATGAACAGACCCTAGGGGAAAAGAAACGTTCACATGTGTTGTGCCCAATGAGAAGACTAATTATTTTGCCACATGGTTCTATGCACACAGTGTAATGTGTGTCATATAGTAAAATACACTTTTTATATGGTCCTATGCAGTCGTCATATGTTGCTTTTGACACAGTAGATCACACTATTCTACTCCTGCGCCTATGTTTCTCTCGGTGAGGGATGATCAGTTCACATTAACCTGTGGTGTCCCACAAGGGTCGGTGCTAAGACCAATTCTATTCCTGCTATACATGCTCCCACTTGGCCAGATCTTCAGACGTCACAGTGCTAAATTCCACTGCTACACCGATGACACACAGGTGTACATTAAAACCAAACTTAAGACACAACATCTGCCATGTCAACCCTGTCCAACTGTCTGGATGAGGTAAAAAGATGGATGCAGAACAACTTCCTCCAACTTAATAGCAGCAAGACAGAGGCAATGCTTACAGGCACCCCACAGCAAACCACCAACTCCTACAGCATCTTCCCTGCCTTTGACATCCACATCATTCCCCTATCCTCAGTCATCACCAATCTGGGTGTGAAATTTGGCCCTACTCTCTTTTTTAAAGTCCACATTAGACATCATTTTTTTCACCCTAAGAACATTTCTCGCCTAAGACCTCTCACCTTTTCTGATGCAGAAAAGCTTATCCATTCATTTGTTTTCTCCAGAATTGATTATGCAAATGCAGTACTAGGGGGTCTGCCAGCAAATTCAACTCATAAAATACAGCTCATCCAAAACAGAGCTGCAAGCATCCTAAGACAATGAAAGAAATCTGCCCACATCACAACTCTCTTTGCTGACCTTCATTGGCTTCCAGTCCCTCAAAGAATGGACTTTAAAACAATCCTTTTAATCTAGAAAGCTATCAATGGCATCGGACCTGCCTACTTACCTGACCTGCTCTCCCCCTAAGAACATTCACGCCCTCTACGGTCCAGCAACGCCAGTCTGCTCAATGAACCAACAACTTGGCTCAGAAAAATGGGAGACTGCAGCTTTTCTTTCATTGGACCTCACCTCTGGAACTTCCTTCCAGACAGCCTCAGGGCTGCATAGACAGTCATGGCTTTTAAACACCAGTTGGCCTACTCCAGTTGGCCTAATAATATGTATTATAATTTTGGTTTACTGAATTATCATTATAGTTTAATATATGTATTCTGTTTGTATATTTTATTTTATCTAAATGGTTGTTTTATACAACCCTGTTTTCAGAAAAGTTGGGACACTGCGTAAAATGCAAATAAAAACAGAATGCAATCATGTGCAAATAATTTATCCCTGTATTTAATAGAAAATAGTACAAAGAAAACTGAGAAATGTTATTGTTTTTGGAAAAATAGATGCCCATTTTGAATTTGATGCCAGCAACATGTTTCAAAAAAGTTGCGACGGGCATGTTTACGGCTGTGTTGCATCACCTTTTTTAACAATACTCGGTAAGCGTTTGGGAACTGAGGAGACCAATTGCTGTAGTTTTGAGAGTGAAATGTTTTCCCATTCTTGTTTGATATAGGACTGCAGCTGCTCAACAGTTCGGGATCTCCTTTTTGTTGTATGTTTCGTTTCATAATGCGCCAAATGTTTTATGTGGCTGACAGGTTCAGACTGCAGGCAGGCTAGTTTAGCACCCAGACTCTTTTACTACAGAGCCATGCTGTTACATGCAGAATGTGGTTCGGCATTGTCTTGCTGAAATAAGCAAGGCCTTCCCTGAAAAAGATGTCATCTAGATGGCAGCAAATGTTGCTCCGTTATATTGTTCAGCATTAATGGTGCCTTCACGGATGTGCAAGTCACCAATGCCATGTGCACTAATGCACCCCCATACCATCATGGATGCTAGCTTTTGCACTGTGCGCGTCCATGATTCCCAAAAGTAATTTCAAATTTTGATTTGTCAGACCACAGGACAGTTTTCCACTTTGCCTCAGTCCATCTTATATGAGCTTGGGCCCAGAGAAGGCGGCAGCGTTTCTGGATCTTTTTTATATATGGTTTCTTCTTTGCATGGTAGTCTTTTAACATGCGTTTGTGGATGGAGCGACGTACTGTGTTCCCAGACAATGGTTTTCGGAAGTGTTCCTGAGCCCATGCAGTGATATTTACTACAGAATCATGTTAATGCAGTGCCACCTGAAGGCCTGAAGATCACGGCCATCCAATATTGCTTTTTGGCTTTGTCCCACGCATACAGAGATTTCTCTGGATTCTCTGAATCTTTTAATGAAATTATGTACCATAGATAATGAGATCCCCAAACTGCAATTTTACATTATTCTTAAATTGTTGAACTATTTGCCTGCACAGTCTTTCACAAAGTGGTGAACCCCTTCCCATTTTTACTTCTGAAAGACTCATCCTCTCTGGTATGCTCATTTTAAACCCAATCATGTTACTGACCTGTTGCCAATTAACCTAATTAGTTCAGAGATTTTTTAGCATTACACAACTTTTCCAGTCTTTTGTTGTCCCTGTCTCAGCTTTTTTGAAACATATTTCTGGCATAGTGGCCATATATTTTTTAAGAAACAAAAACATTTCTCAGTTTCAACATTTGATATGTTGTCTTTGAACTATGTTATATTGAATATAGGATTTAAATGATTTGCACATCATTGCATTCTCTTTTTCTTTACGTTTTACACAGCGTCCCAACTTTTTTGTATTTATTTAATATAATCATTTTCTTATTTCTCATTTTCATTTTCATGCACTTTGAGATTATTCCTCTATAATGAAATGCAATAAATTATTATTATATGGTACTATACAGTTTTCGTATGGTCCTATGAAGTTGTCATATGGTCCTATGAAGTTGTCATATTGTCCAATGCAGTTGTCAAGCGGTGTAATATATTACAGTGGTTCTCAAACTTGCTGTCAGGAAACGGCAGACGTTTCACATTTCTGAAATAGCTCATCCAATTGACCTAATCAAGGGAGTGATAATTACTTTACAACTTGAATCAGGTGTGGTAGCTCTGGAAAAGTTGAAAAACATGGGATGGCTGCCCGTCTCGGAGGAGAAGTTTGAGAACCTCTATCCTACAGTCCTATGCAGCTGTCATGCGGTGTAATGGAGTCAAGGATTTGTTTTGAATGCCTCTCCCATGTTCTGTGCTCACATTGCTTTGAGTTGATCTTTCCTGAAAAACAATAATGACATTACTAATGTAAATCAATCAATTCCCACAGAGAACACAGCCATCGCCATATATAGCAAGCTGCATAACTCCAGCTCTTCTATTTATATTCTGGTTACGCTTTCTGACATCTCTCACTCTCTCTCTTTCTCTCTCTCTGTCAATCCCTCCCCACTCACTCTTTCTTTTTTTTCATTTGCCTTGTTAAATAAATCCCATAACCCTAGAACGCTTTCTACATCTCCCAGTGTGGCTTAGCCTCTTGAGAACATGTTTAGAGAACTCTCCCCTCATCTCTCCCTTTCTCCCTCCCTCTCCTCACCTCCTCATCTCTCCCTTTCTCCCTCCCTCTCCTCACCTCATCATCTCTCCCTTTCTCCCTCCCTTTCGTCTCCACATTTCTCCCTCTCTCGCTGTCTCTCAGGTTCTGTCTCTATTCTCCCCATATCTCCCTCTCTCACTTTTCTCCCCATCTCCTCTCTTTTCTCCCCAATCCCTCCTTCTCTCTTTCTCCCCAACTCTCCCTCTCTCCATCTTCGCTGTCTCACTGTATTTCCTGTCCCTTATCTCTCCCCCTCTGGTGTTTATTTTTAGTCGTCTCTGAACAAGTCTCCTACAGACCACCCACCTGAAAAATATCTGCATTGATAACTGTTCATTCCAAACTAGTGCTGCCTCTCTATAGTCAATCCGGATTTCTTAAACACTGGCCCCGAGGACGAAAGAAAGACATCTCTCAAATTGTAACACATTACTAATGTTCTTGTGTGTCAGCGACGCCGAACGGGAATGAGTCATGCTCAGCTGCTTCACATAACTAGTCTGCCTGGAGTTTCGTAAACATATGAACTCTTCCTGCCTCTTCCCCTTTGCTCCTTTCCCTTTCTGTTCTACTCTTTCCTCTCTACACCTCCCTCGATATCCCCTTCTTTTCGCTCCCCTCCCTTCCACTCTTCGTCTCCCTCTCTTCCTTCCCTCTCCACCTCCTTTTCTCCCCCTCATTCCGCCTCTTCTTTCATCCCTCCCTCTCTCTGTTTCTCTTCCTTTCTTACGCTCTCGCTGCCCCATGCCCCTATTTGGTGACGGGGAGCTCCACACACATTCACTGGGTGTTGAACTCTCTGTGGACTTTCCACACTGCCGGCCTTTAGGTCTCTGTGTCGGGGCGCTTTTAGCCCGGGGGGAGAGAGAAAAGGCATGTGCATGTCACTCAGTTTGAGAAGTGCTGAGTCCGTATTATTGCCTAAAACCCTGTTCCTTTCTTTTGTTTTATTCCGCCCCACGTCCTGCCTGCTGCAACTCTCCAGCCGGTGGGGTTTGTCAGTTTTGACAGTCGATCAGAGGCAGAGGCTGCCAAGAATGCCTTGAACGTAAGTGCTGTACTCTCCTCAGGCCGTGTTCAAGCACAGCCCAGTCTAACAGTGTTTTTAATACATTATTTTTCTCCTCCATATCGGTAACAATCTCAGGTTTGTAATGTGAGGTAATAAATATATATTCGAGCTGCTGTCGGATATTAGACCACATTTCTGAGCAGCTGTACGTCTTGAAACCAGCCGAGGCACACGTATAGCAGGGCTTGACAACGGTTGAAATGTGCCAGTTCCCTCAACATTTCCTACTTTTAATAGATTATTTAATATCTGTGAAAGATTTTTTTTTTCCAAAGTCAGATTTTCAAATAAGCCACGTTTTATTTTATTTCAAAGCTCAAGCTTTGGCACCTCAGTGGAGCGTACAAGGTCAATTGCTTTTAACGCAGTAAAATTAGCACTGCCTCTGCACAGGAATATCCCACATTGATCGAGGATTTTAGTTTAATCTAGTTAATTTAAAGCGACCTTGCTTGATGACGTGGACAGACTGATGCAAAACAGAACTGATCCCTGCAACGCGTTTAGTCAATCTGTGGAAACAAAGAATTTTAGAGATGGCAAATAAAATAATAAATAAATAAAATAAAACCTCACTTTCTTGTTTTGTAATTAGTTGTACATTCGGTGCCTCTCAGGTGCAAAAATAGATCGATGTAATTGATTATATTTGGCTTAATAATTATGACTTCTACAAAATCTTACAGCTACTGTATCGAACTGGAACAATCCGCAAAATATACAAGGTTTATCAAAGGCAAAAAAAAGATCATAGAAAAGGGAATGATATGTCTCCAATTAAACAATCTCCAATACCGATCATGGTAAGTCGGCCCTTTGCAGCGAGTCCCGACTACTGAAACCCATGTACTGAGCCATAACCAGTGCATATTCAAAGACAGGAGGAAAGGTATACCGACATGATATACACCGTTAACATAAAACCTGCCCTCACGTCAAAACGTAAGAACCGATTGGAGGGGTAACAGGAGCGGCTCTCCTCTGAACTTTTTTCAGAGTTCAAATGAAAGAGCTGTACAGTGCTCATTATCCCGGTGTAGCTTATCATTCCCCCCGTAGCTTCTACAGGCAGAGGCGCACTGAGCCTAGGCAATCCTAGTTAATTCCTGCCTTCATGAGAACCGCGATCTCTCGCTTCTTTCAGCGCGGCTCTCCGCCTGCCTGCTGGGACGGACCTAGAACGGACTCTCGGTGTGCTCCGCCAACACTCCCTCCATGTGCTCCGCTTCCCATTGATCCGGTTCTCTGTGATTTCTCTCTCAATCCGTCACAGACACAAAGAATGTTTAGTATCAGGGGTTGACATGAGGGGTGGAAAGGCAGGCTAATGCTAATGTTGTGCTGTTGTTTCCCAAGGCACGGTGAACAGAGAGCGCCTTTGTTTTTTAATGAAGAGGAGCCCTGTTCATCCAGCATTCCATATTTGTAGCGTCAGTCTTGGAGCTAACATTTATGGAGAAGAAAACAGTTTTGGTAGAATATAGAATATTTTTTAAATAACGGACGACAGATATTGTTAAATTAAAAGAGCCTAACGTACTGTACTTCCCCACAGCGGTGTCCTAATATTTTGTCAGACAACCCTACATGGCTTTGAGATGTGTGGAGTGTTGTGGTTGATGGGGGTTATAGGTCACAGTGTTAGGTTGCACTCAGATGTCAAGAGGGAAAGTGGCAAGGTCGATGTCACACCTGTACAGTTCTGTGCATTCTGCTGCTGGCACAGTTAACGTTCTATTTCTGTCAAGTGTTTGATTAAAGCAAGTCTTGTTATTTTGCAACAGACAAAAATGTCTCTGCCTTAGGGCTATGATTCATTTGAGAAATTTTTACAAAAAAACCCCTAAAATCTGCAGGTATACTAGTTCTGCCATGTTAATATAGTATCTGAGGGAGAACGACTAACTAAATCAGTTGGGGTCCCCTGGAGGCCAGTGCCTCTAGCTACGAGCCCTGAGAACCGCGTTGATGAGGCTAGAAACAAATTTAGATAGTTGGCCTTTATTAAACAAACAAACTGTTAACTGAAATTGCTGACTAACAATTCTCAGTAGCGTCT
This sequence comes from Esox masquinongy, assembly GCA_016801175.1. Lineage (NCBI taxonomy): Eukaryota > Metazoa > Chordata > Actinopteri > Esociformes > Esocidae > Esox > Esox masquinongy. The sequence goes on along the minus strand of JACXGI010012021.1, from coordinate 8,348 downwards.
TTTTGACCCGGGGCCCAGATGTGCTGGTCCTGTAAACGTGATTGTCTGTGTCCAAGTCTAATTCCTCAAGACTCATTTCTTCCCGATAGCTCTTCATAGCCATGACCCCCTAGGCGTACCAAAGACAAAATAAGTGGGGGTTTTTGTGCTTCACTCTGCGTTAAACAAAAATCTGCCGGAGTCATACCATGTCTCTGACCCCAGGGTGTCCGCTTCGACCCGGAGATCCCTCAGACGCTGCGCCTGGAGTTTGCCAAAGCCAACACCAAGATGGCCAAGAACAAGCTGGTGGGCACCCCGAACCCCCCCACCTCCCTGCAGAGCCCCGGCCCCCAGTTCATCAGCCGAGACCCATGTGAGTGGGCCAGTCTGTGTCTGTCTGTGGCTGTCTATCTGTGTCTGTCTGTCTCTGTCGGTCTTTCTGTCTGTTCATCTCTGTCTTTACGTGTATTTCTATGTGTGTGTGTTTATATTGCCTGTGCCTGTGTTCTTAGGCACGACACATTGAGTGCCTGGACACTGCCCTTAGCTGTGGTATATTGGCTGATGTGATGTCATATCCCTGGTATATGGTGTCTCATATGCCATGGCTATCAGCCAATCACAATTCAGGTTTCAAAGAAACCAGTATATTAATTCTTAATGAACCTCTTTCGTTCTGAGACAATAGAAAGCCCAGCAGAGACTTTCTTCTACTTCCTATTCAGTCAAGGAACTAAGGAGAGCAGACACGGCAGCTAATACAGGAAATGTGGGATTTCTCTCCGATAGTAGATCATCCACTGTTTGAGTCCACCAGTCGAGCAGTAAAACTACATTAAACAGTTTCTCTATACACGATGTGTTGATTCATGGAGGCTTGGGATAGACTTCATTAGGGTTGGAGGCACGTCGGATTGGGCCGACGCTTACATACTAAACAGCTGACGAAATGCCCAGCTTGTTCTTGTTTTTTTCCTCTTTCGAAGAAACACAGTCCACTTTTTCAATTTCATGTTCAATGTTTCTTAAACATTCTCCATGCACATAATTTGCCTCTGTAATACACACGCGGAGCCAACCCCTTGACTGCTAAGATAGAGCGAAATTTGCCAGTGTCAACCTCCGAACTTTGTTTTGCGTTTAGTGAAATTTCAAGTTCTGTGGAGAGTTTAGTACCTTGCGCTCGGCAGCCAGTGACCGCTGAACACAGGCAACCTGTGGACTGCGTAGTTCTGGTTGTATTCAGACTTAATGAAGATTGCTCTTATCTGAGATTTGTCAGAGAGAGAGAGGGTATTTGTGTGTAATATAAGGAAACAATTACTAAAGTCTATGACATGATGGCAATTTTCTGATAAGGGGTTCATTTAAATCTGTCCGTTTATGGCAGATATGGCACTGATATGAGATGTTTTTTTTGGGAGGGCAGGACCTAGAACGGGGAAAAAACAAAGATATTACATAAACGGCCATTGTTATTACATGGAATAGACATTATTGTTACATGAAAAAGCCATTGTTATTACATGGAATAGACATTATTATTACACAAAAAAGCCATTGTTATTACATGGAATAGACATTATTATTACACGAAAAAGCCATTGTTATTGCGTTGTAGAATATATATTTTGTTGTTAATATGGTTAGAGCTTCAATTCTACTTTTTGATGTTTAGACATGAAACCTGCTTCAATAGTTTCTGTCAAGTAATCGATTATGACAACTGCTTTTAATCTGAACGATTTATTGTGGTGTAAATATACTCTTTTAAATGAGTCTATTCTTAATCACATAGTATTGTCTTTAATCTCATCTTCTTTGTCCTCATCATCATTCCCATCCTCTCCATCCTGTTCCTGTTATTTCCAATCTGTCACTTTCTAAGGCCTCTGGGAGCATCCTAATACCCTAAAACGGCTTCCTCTCCTTATATCCTCTCCTCCACCCGCACTCATATAAAACAAAGGACAGGTGAAACCAGTTATGGCCCGCTTACCTTTCACCTATCACCTCTCACCTTCCACCTATATCCCGGCCTTCCACATCAGAAGAGAGGAGACGCCCCCCTCCCCATCCTGGCACCTCCCCTCTCCTCCAGTCCTCCTCACGGCGCTCCTCCTGCTCTTTGTCTCCACAGATGAACTCACGGTGCCCACCTTATATCCCAGCAGCCCCGACGTGTGGGCGTCATACCCACTGTACCCGGCGGATTTGTCGCAAGCCCTCCCTCCTGCTTTCACCTACCCCTCCTCTCTCCACGCTCAGGTAACCTTTGACCTTTCACCCACCCCTCCTTCTCTCCACGCTCAGGTCACCCGCACCCTCCGCCACCTAGCCAATCACTGCCACACCTTTCCTGAAAACACCCCCGGGCACCTGTCAGTCTTCTAACCCGTCCACGGCGTCACGTGGGAGAATATAGCACGCACGCACACACACACACACACACACACGCATTCACACACACACACACGCACACATTCACACACACACGCACGCACATACAGCCCTGGAAAAAAATTAAGAGACCACTGCACCTTTTTCTTTCCTTTCCAAAAAAGTCGAAAAGGAAGGTTTTGAGTGAGGAACGGAAGGGTTAAAATTAAGAGACCACTGCAAATTGAACGCTTCTGTTCCTCACTCAAGACTTTCGTTTTCGACTTTTTTGGAAAGGAAAGAAAAAGGTGCAGTGGTCTCTTAATTTTTTCCGGAGCTGTACATACGCACACACGCAGCTGGTGAAGAGTTGAACCACACATTAAGTGAAAGTGTTGATAAGACATTTATGAACTGATTGTGAATCTGGATTTGTATTAATTGATTCACAATGTGAAAGTAGGTTGAGACTGGTGGTCTGATTTCAACTGAATTGATTCTTACGACCTGAGTCACCGAGTCAGATTTATTCAGATGAATCTCAGAGCGTTGACCGAATTATCCTGTGTGATGAGTATTAGGGAATTGACCAAGAAAATTTGTTGATTGTTTTGAAATTAAAGATGCAATCATGAATTTTTGTGGCACGGTCGAGCCGAAATGTATCCCAAAAATGCTGTACTGTCATGAATGTGCTAAAATGTGCCCCATGTCATCAAAACCACATTTCAGTCATGGAATTTCATGGCAAACTGAGGTATGATAGTGACTGTAAATACAGATTATTAACACAGAAACAGACATATTATACAACCAGACCATAATGGGAGATTTAAAAAAAAAAAAATTGATATTCGGAAAAGTCCTGGACTAACTCTTTAACCTCAGAGGGTTTACAGAATGTCTACTGCTCTCAATATGACCTGTGTTAAACCAGTCATGTTGCTGATGTGTCTTTGGTTCAGATTATATGTGTTTAGTGAATCACATTGTTGATGTGTCTTTGGTTCAGATTATCTGTGTTTAGCAAATCACATTGTTGATGTGTCTTTGGTTCAGATTCGCTGTGTTTAGTGAATCACGTTGTTGATGTGTCTTTGGTTCAGATTCGCTGGCTCCCTCCTGCAGATGGATCTCCCCAGGGATGGAAATCCAGGCAGTTCTGCTGAAGTATGTGTGAGTTACATGAACAACACACACACACACACACACAGACACACACACACATGCACATCTTCAGGCCAGCATAGTCTGATCTCATGACATATTGCGTTTGTATGAGGTCTTGAAAATGCTTAAGTAAATGTTATGACACTTAAAATGCACACTTACTGACTCTCCTAAACATTAGCTAGGAATGACGCGCCCAGCGAGCTGATCACGGCTTTAGAACCAGGGCTTACCGACGTCAGTTCTATAGAGACGTCATGGGAAATACAAATGTCGGTTGATGTCTGGTCAGGTGACCAAAATGCAACTGGAAACCGGCACAAAAAACAGCCTAATAGAACCGTTGAACAAGCTGATTATGGTGTCACGAAATATTGTGTTCTGTCTGCACACAATTATGTTCTGTCTGCACACAATTTCCCCTGATGGGCATTAAATCATATTTTGTGACCTTAGTCCTGATGTGATCTTCGTGCTGGTTGTGCCCACATGTTTAGATCCTCGTTCTGGTTGTGCCCACATGTTTAGTTAGGTGTAGACAATAACAATACGCATTAATGTGATTGTGATCAGGTCTTATGAGCGTAAACTGAAAATCAGGACAAGATCAGGGCGCGGTATTCATGCTAGAACCAGGTTTAAACAGGACGTAACATTCAAAGCAATTAATCAAAATGAAAGTGGAACCATCTCTGGTTGTAGCAATGACTTTTGGGTTGAGGGAGGATGATGACATTGAGCGTTACGGCTCTATCTTCATTTTGGGTGTCCACACTCTTCCTCCGTTACCAAGAGCATTCTGTACCTCAGTTGATATTAAACAAGATTTAGCCTGGCTCGACCTAAAACTAATTATCTCAACTGGATGCAATAATTCCTTTGTTGTCCTCTATTGCTCCTTATTGTGCCTCAAACCAGGGGAGAGGCAATCACAGACCAGCCCAGACTGTAAGGACAGAGACACTATAGGGACAGAGAGACTGTAGGGACAGAGACACTGCAGGGACAGAGACACTGCAGTGTCAGAGACTGCAGGGACAAAGAGACTTTAGGGACAGAGACACTGCAGTGACAGAGAGACTAGGGACAGAGACACTGCAGAGACAGAGAGACTGTAGGGACAGAGAGACTGAAGGGACAGAGACACTGCGGAGTCAGAGAGACTGCAGGGACAGAGAGACTGTAGGGACAGACACCTCAGAGATAGAGAGACTGTAGGGATAGAGAGAATGCAGAGGCAGAGAGACTGTAGGGACAGAGAGACTATAGGGACAGAAAGACTGTAGAGTCAGAGAGACTGCAGGGAAAGAGACACTGCGGAGACAGAGAGACAGTAGGACAGAGAGACTGTACGGACAGAGACACTGCAGTGACAGAGAGACTGCAGTGACAGAGAGACTGAAGGGACAGAGACACTACAGAGTCAGAGAGGCTGCAGGGACAAAGATACGGTAGGGACAGACACCAGAGAGACTGTAGGGACAGAGAGACTGCAGAGTCAGAGAGACTTCAGGGACAGAGAGACTGTAGGGACAGAGACACTGCAGAGACAGAGAGACTGTAGGGACAGGGACACTGCAGAGACAGAGAGACTATAGGGAAAGAGAGACTGCAGGGACAGAGACACTGCAGAGACAGAGAGACAGTAGGGACAGAGGGACTGCAGAGTCAGAGAGACTTCAGGGACAGAGAGACTGTAGGGACAGAGACACTGCAGAGACAGAGAGACTGTAGGGACAGAGAGACTGTAGGGACAGAGACACTGCAGAGACAGAGAGACTGTAGGGACAGAGAGACTGTAGGGACAGAGACACTGCAGAGACAGAGAGACTGTAGAAACAGAGACACTGCAGAGACAGAGAGACTGTAGAAACAGAGACACTGCAGAGACAGAGAGACTGTAGGGACAGAGACACTGCAGGGGAAGACAGAGGGTTTAAAGGCTGTGGAAGAAATGAGTGAAGTCCAATCAGGACAGCTGCTTCACTGCATGGAACAGTCAACAGTAAGCCGATCCGATTGTGCTGCATTTTTTCGTCTGGCGGTAGACAAACAAAACACTGTTGTACAAAGAAGCCACAACACCACAAAGCCAGGCACATCTCCTGACAGTGTGTGTGTGTGTGTGTGTTTGTTCCTGAAGGTGTGTGCGTCCGTGCGCGTTTGCGCGTCTCCGTGTGTTTGTTCGGCGCCAGGCATACTGTCACCAGACCCCACCACCTCCCCCACACCCCCAGCTCGGACAGGAAGGAACACGTTCCCCAGAACCCCAAGGGAGTCCTGGGGAGATGGGGAGGTGCGGGTAGAGGAGATGGTGTCCCCATAACCCTGCACCGCAGACAGTCTCCAGGCAATGTTCAGATCATGTCTAGAACCAGAACAAACCACAGTAAATAAGCGGTCCTTCGGGGGGTTTGGGCTCCTCCAAGGGACGGTGAAGTAAGGAGATGGGGGGGGGGGGTCAATAGGGACCTAATTACCCTTCTGTCAAACCGAACCCAAGTCATTCATAGAGGCAGGCTGCCCTGATGATCATTAAACCCCGATCAAAGAACAACATCCCTGCGTCCTGCTGCAGACAGGATCTGAGCCAATCAGTGTTTCTAGATTATTCGGCTTGTTTATCGAATCTGCACACATGCACAGTACACACACACACACACAAACATAAACACACACACACACACACATAAACACACACACACACACACACACACAAACACACACACACTAACTGCTGTGGACGCATTCCCAAATCACACAACCGGCAATAAACATGTGAAGGAATTGCGAGGCATGAGTTGGAAAGATCCGGGGAGCTTTGCGCCCGGTTTACACCGTAATGCCGTCCATTTCCTATGCCGTTCGTGACGTTGGGGAAAGGATAATGAAGTTAAGCTCAAAGGCTTTGTTTACTGGTGCCCTTTGCAGGGGTGCCCACTCCTGGTGCCAGACCTCCACTGACCTCACGCCTTTGCCCTTTCTCCTGCATCGCTGTGCTAAGTGGTCATAAACATCGTTGATATATATTTAAGACAGCAAGTACGTATGTAAGAGCACCCGTCTGTTTAAATCAGCTCGTTTCAATCGAATGCTGTGTATAAAAAGGTTATACACGCAACGTTTCCACTTGAACATACCTCTATATTTCAGTGACACATTTGTGGTAATACAGGAATACAATTGTCAGAAAGAGAAAACACGACCATATTGGTGTTAACTACATCTAAACATGACCATTTTGGTTTTCAACTACATCTTAACATAACCATGTTGTTGTTTACTACATCTTAACACAACCATGTTGTTGTTTACTACATCTTAACACGACCATGTTGTTGTTTACTAAATCTCAGCTCAACCATGTTGTTGTTTACTACATCTTAGCACAACCATGTTGTTAACTACATCTTAACATGACCATCTGGTTGTTTACTACATCTTAACATGACCATGTTGTTGTTAACTACATCTTAACATGACCATCTGGTTGTTTACTACATCTTAACATGACCATGTTGTTGTTTACTACAGTTTAACGTGACCATCTTGTTGTTTACTACATCTTAACATTACCATGTTGTTGTTTACTACATCTTAACACGACAATGTTGTTGTTTACTACATCTTAACATGGCCATGTTGTTGTTAACTACATCTTAATATGACCATGTTGTTGTTTACTACATCTTAACATGACCATGTTGTTGTTTACTACAGTTTAACATGACCATGTTGTTGTTTACTGCATCGTAACATGACCATAACATAACTAACCATAACTACTGGTTTTCATTAACAAGGTTGCCAAAATAAAAAAATATAAGCAACACGAAAACTGCAAAGAATAATTTTGTGGTTATGAAATTGTAAGCCATTCCTAGCCTGTCTAAACAGGGTCCTGTAGAAGCCATAATGAAAACTACAACATTTGACGCATTTTTTATTTCATCCAGCTGTATTTCACAGGGAAGCTATGTATTGTATTACATTTAGCGCTTTTCAAACAGTTGTGATATTAGGTAACATTTACATTTGTAATTCTAAAGTTAGATGGGGCCAATCACAGCCAATTGTTGTGCAACTGACTTGCCCCTGGAGTTGACCTGGAGTTGCCCAACTGACCTGACCCTGGAGTTGATCTTAAGGGTCCAGCAGTCATTGCCCGCTGCCTGTTCAGTTGTAGCTGTTCGACCATTTGACACGGCTGCGGTCCCTCATTTTGGGTATGTGGTTGGCAACCAGAGAGCCGACTGAGGGAGACTGCGTGTCGTCGGGGTGGTGACACGGATGAAATGTGAGACCGGGCCGAGTGCCTCACAGATTCACCCTACGCTGCAGTGGCGTTCGGGCACGGCCGCTGATTAGGTTTATTAATCACCTGGCGTCCTGACTGACAGCCAGGCGGCCATTTTGAAAAGTTTGTGTGCTAACCACGCCGCAGTCGAAACGCGTTGCGCACCTTGTCGTCAGTAACCAGCTTATGTTGTCATAGCTTTGGTGGTTTGAAATGTGTGCTGTGCTCGATTCTCCTCCACCACTTTAAGTTTTATTTCCTTCTAGTGACCAAAAAATGACCAAAAATCAGAGAAACCCAGCACTTCCTGTTGAACTTACGACTGACACCCACCCGGGGGGAGAGACTGACCCCGCCCAGATGAGACACTATAATTAGGATGTAGGTCTTCAGCCCCTCTCTCTCACATACTCCCCCTCACCCCCCCCCACTCTCTCTCACACATCCCTCCTTCTCTCTCACCCACCCCCCCTCTCTCACACTCTCACACATCCCCCCCACACATCCCCCTCGCTTACAC
>JACXGI010012020.1:0-23657 GCA_016801175.1 Esox masquinongy | reverse complement strand
TCCCTCTACCCTCTCTACCTCCCTCCCTTTCCCTCCCTCCCTCCCTGCATTTAACAGCGGGATCCAGGTCATCAAGGTAGTAGGCATCGTGGTTCTCCTCCTATAAAAGAGTGTGTCATGACTGAAATTAATGCAATATATCACGCTTTTGCCAAGTCTTCCATTACGCCCTGGCTGAAGTAAACTACCGCCCACCCACACTGACCACGAACGCGATCCGACCGTACATTGATCCTGCCTGTAAATAGAATTTACGGGAGTATCTCTTTCCCCCACTGTTTGAGAATACCCTTAGAGGGAAGCGCCAAGGCTCAGGGTTCAGGGTTCAGGGTTCAAGTCAGCCGTGCTGGTGGATGTCTGAAAAGATGTACCACTGCTCCTCTCCACACCACACCGGCTCCGAAGGAAGCAGTCAGGCCGACCTGGGTTGTTGTCCGGGTGTGGTGACCCAGGGTAGCCAGGGCGTGTATGGGTTGTTTACACGTCCGACTGGCCTCGAGAGCGGTAGAGGCTCGGCATGCTTACTGCTGCTTAGTTTGGTAGACGCACGCGCCAAGTTGGGGTTTCACGTGGGCACCGTCTTACCAAGTGTGCTTAGACTTTTAGAAACCGACAAAATAGCGCTGCCTTAGTCTCCTTGAACATCAACACAGAGAATGGCAAATGAGACTGTGTTCTACTCCGAGGACAACAAAGTGTTTCCTTACTGAATGAGCGAGATAATGAACACCAACTCTTTGATTTTTGCCAGCAATGACTCAGTGTATGTTCTGAATACAGCCAGTTTATTGTTCCAACCTCTTTTGGTAGCACTGTAAATGCCTCGTAGTGTGAGTAGAATCCGATATGTAAACTGCAAAGCACGCGTGTTTGACACCAGATCACACACACCATGTATTTGCCCCTGGGTATTCAATTAAACCAACTAGGCAGTCAACTGCCATATTGTCATGACTGCTGTGGTTTTGTTTTTGTTGTCGCTGTGTTCTGCAGAGATTGACAAGGAAAGTTGCGGGGACCCTGGGACCCCCCTCTATGGCATCCGGGAGGGAGACAGTTTCTTGAATGGGGGCACCCTGCGGTTTGAATGCCAGTTTGGGTTTGAGCTCATCGGGGAGAGGACCATATCCTGTCAGAATAATAACCAGTGGTCAGCCAACATCCCCATGTGCATCTGTAAGTATGAGTATCTAAAAACATCTAATTATCGGGGTGTGTTTGTGTTATGATATTGTTTTATTTTAGAAGTTTATCAACGTTTTTACAAAACAATCTCTATTGATGTTAGTTCTGTATAACAACATCATTATTCTCTTGTCATGTTTTCACTAATTAAGAACATATATCAGCTTTTCATTTTCATGAATGTGTTAGTTTGAGGAGAAACCATACCGCAATACAAAGATAATGAATCCCAAGTGACACACTGTTCCCTATGTAGTGCACAACCGCATTAGAAACCTATAGGACCCTTACTATTGAAAATAGGGTGTAATGTTGCCTTTGACCATGTTACCTAGTTAAAACCTTTCTGCACTTCCCAAGTCTAATGGAGTATATATTGACTTCTTGCAAAAATGCTACAAAAAGGTTTCATGGCTCTCCACATTTTAAAACTTCTTGCTATGCTAAGGTGATCCTCTAAAGTGGAGCAGTATTGCAATTGTGTGAGGTAACTAAGGGTTAGCTGCTCGTTTTGCATTGAAATATATAAAATGTGTTAACGCAAATAGGATTGAATTCTAATAAGTGGACGTTACATTATCTGGGACATAGCGAAAAAGACTGGAGACGCTGGATTATTTTGTTGTGTAAACCTGCAGATATCGTTAGCTAGAGACACTGCCTTCCAAGGCAACATGTGCCACATCTTCAATAGAGCAATTCTGTCAGAATTGTATAACGTCTCTGTGCAGTTAGCACGCATATCAACTTATTGCTGCTTAAATACTACTTAAGTACTACATTTCAAGTCTCTTCTCTTTGTCCGGTCCCTCTCCCCCGCAGTCCCATGCATGTCCAACTTCACGGCGCCGATGGGCACCGTCCTGTCACCGGACTACCCAGAAGGCTACAGCAACAACATGAACTGCGTGTGGCTGATCCTATCGGAGCCCGGTAGCCGAATCCATCTGGCCTTCAACGACTTTGACCTGGAGGCTCCGTACGACTTCCTCACCGTGAAGGACGGCGAGCTGCTGGACGCCACCGTTCTGGGACGCTTTTCCGGGGCTGAGTCGCCCTCCCACCTCACCAGTAACACCAACATACTGAGGCTTGAGTTCCAGGCAGACCACTCCATGGCTGGACGAGGGTTCAACATCACCTACAGCAGTAGGTCTCAGCCCACGTTCTGCATCTGCTTTTCTCGTCTCTGCTCTTCTCGTCTCTGCTCTTCTCGTCTCTGCTCTTCTCGCCTCTGCTCTTCTCCTCTCTGCTCTTCTCGTCTCTGCTCTTCTCGTCTCTGCTCTTCTCGCCTCTGCTGTTCTCATCTCTGCTGTTCTCATCTCTGCTGTTCTCATCTCAGTTCATCATTGTTAGTTGATTTGGGCTGAGTTTGGTTTTAGTATTTTTGTACAATATGGAATAGATTTCTCATTAGCCCCTTACCCAGGAAGCAGCAGCTTTTCCTGGGGTCTAAATAGAAATCTAAATGCGTTAGGCCGATAGTCATATTTTACTAGCCATGGCTCATCACTGTCAGGCACATTGTGGGCAGTTTACTGAAACACAGCCATTATATTTTGTATCTTGTCCCGGTTGGATGATTCTGATGTTTGGCCAAGCTTCTTCATATTTCACATCTGAGGCATTTCTATGCTCTTAAGGTCTTAAACAACTTTCACGTAACTGAATTTGCCCTCTCACACCTGTCACTGTTTTGCTTTTCAAAATTGTCTCATAATGGCTGCTTTCTGAAGGAGACATGAAATGTCACACCAATCCATCACTTCTGTCAGAAGAAAGACAGGGAAAAAAAGAGGCCATGAGTCCTTTGTGAATATTACGCCCTTATCATTAGGAACGACTTTTAGAGCTGGCCTTTCTAACTGCCTGACACCCGGACTACATGTTATTTTGGTAAGGAACTGTCAGTGACATGATTGAGCACTGTTAAATGGGGATTCATTGTGACAAATGTTCTGTTTAACTGGCGGGCGTGTTCTGTCACAAGGCATCCATCAGTCAGTCAGACTTGGGGTTTGAGAAGAGTTTAAGGCCGTTTTATTTACTGGACATGTTGCTTCTCTAGGGTTTGTGTCCACTGTAGGCTTTATGAAGTTCTGACTGAAGTAGCTGGAAGGTCAGTAGCACTATACTGTAAGTGGAAGCCCTTGAGAAGGGGAAAGTTTGTGTTTTTCATGCTCTTAACATTAATGTAGATCTTCAATCTGAGAAAAGGACATGCAAACAGAGTTGTCTTTGCCTTTTCTAAATATTTGTTCATCTTCTTTCTCTAAAAGCACCACTGGACAGAAAGGTGTACACTGTAGGTATTCTTGTTTCACTAGTGAAGTACACCTCATTTTAGGTCTTTCTGCGAAGAATGTCTTTCTCTGTCTTTCAAATATTCAGACTTTTTCATCAAATTTCTCTAAAGGCAGATCTAAGATTCAATACCCTTCAGTGTAAAAACCTGTGCAATGCAATAAAGTAGACTTTCTGAAGAAATAATTATTGTAAGGCCTCACAGCAACAACACTTTTGACTAGGCATAGTTAACCAGTTGAGCCCAGAAATCAGATGAAAAGACAGAGCCAGGCTGTCAGCAGGTGATACCTGTTTGATCGGGCAAACAAACACAACAATTGTTCATTTGTTTGCAGCGTTTGGCCACAATGAATGTCCTGACCCGGGCGTCCCAATAAACGCTAGGCGCTTCGGGGACAACTTCCAGCTGGGCAGCTCCATCTCCGTGATCTGTGAAGATGGCTTTATCAAGACCCAAGGTGCAGAGACTATCACTTGCAAGCTGGATAATGGCAAGGTGATGTGGAGCGGACCAATCCCCAAATGTGAAGGTGATTAGTGTGGCTTTGTTGAGGACTGTGTGTGTGTTTGTGCAAATATGTGTTTGTGTGTGTGTGTGTGTGTGTGTGTGTGTGTGTGTGTGTGTGTGTGTGTGTGCGTGCATGAATTTGTGTCAGGAACCCACATCAGGGCTTAGGGATACATAGGGATGTTCCCGGACCTGTGCTCACACAGGAAGTTCCAGGGACATTTAGGGATGCTCAGGGACCCATTGTCATTGCCATTCCTGATAGCTCAAGGAAATGCAGGTAGGCTCAGTGAACCATTAACATGCAGGGAAGCTCAGGGACCCATTGACCCAGAGAGAGTCTCAGGGAGCCATTAACACACATGTAGGCTCAGGGCCTCATTAACATGCAAGAAGGCTCATGGTCCCATTGACGTGTAGGGAGGCTCAGGGTCTCATTAACACGTAAGATGGCTCAAGGTCCCATTGACACACAGGGAGGCTCAGGGGCTGGTTAACATGCAAGAAGACCCAGGGGTCCATTGCCAAGCAGGGAGGCTCAGGGACCCATTAACACTCAGGGAGGCTCAGGGACTGCAGCCAGGAAAAAAGACTGCAGGCCAGCCCGTCACCTTCAATCTGACTTCTTGCCTGTCATTCAGTCTGCTCCTTAGGGCAACTGATGCTGAGTAGATATCACTCATATGGGCAGGCAAATAAAGAGAACTGCATCAGCTTAGCTTATAACAGTATTCTGCATTCCACTTTTTGAAAATGTGTGGTTAGCAAGAGAGGCATTTTAAAACTAGGACAATGTAGCAGGTCAATATCAAAAGGCACTAACGCAAATAAAGTTAGAATCTCTCTCTTATGTCTCTCCTTTTCCTTCCACTTTCCCCATTATCTCATTCCCCCTTTGCTTCTCTATCTCCTCCTTCCATAGCCCCCTGTGGGGGCCACTTCTCCGCCCCAACTGGGGTGATCTTGTCCCCAGGCTGGCCCGGCTACTACAAGGACTCCCTTAGCTGTGAGTGGGTCATCGAGACCGAGCCCGGACGCTCCATCAAGATCACCTTTGACAAGTACGTGTCCATTTTATCAATATCGTTATTCTATTTTATTAGTATTTTCGCAATGTTGAATATGGAGTAGGGATTTCTGCATGAATGAATGCCCTCATAATGGAATCATATTGCTTATTTATTGCTTACTTATTGCTATTTTATTAGCATTTCCAAATGTTGAAACGGAGAAGGGATTTCTGCATGAATGAATACACCCATAATGGAATTGTATTGCTTTTTTTACTGCAGATTTATAAAGAGCCTCCTTTGAAAGTCATTTTCAGTGCCGCAGTTTAATCAAAACCCTTGCCCCGCTGTTCCCCTCCTCTCATTGGTCCAGGTTTCAGACAGAACTGGGCTACGACTTCCTGGAGATCCACGATGGGCCCAACCTGCTGTCTCCTCTGGTTGGTTCGTTCAACGGTACCCAGGTGCCCCAGTTTCTGTTCAGCAGCACTCACCACCTGTATATGCTATTCACCACTGACAACAGCCGCTCCAACAGTGGATTCAAAATCCTCTACGAGAGTAAGTTTAATAGCCTAGTTTTCCTGGTTCGGGGATTTCTTCTGGGGAAATCCCTAACCCGGTGAATAGTTTCTAATACTCTGATTAATACCTTGTGTTCTCTGTGTGAGTCACTTCTATTGTCGACCCTGTAATGTGTCTTTATAAATATTCTTTATAATTTTTCAGGCGTTACGGTGGACACCTACTCCTGTCAGGACCCTGGCTTCCCGGTCAATGGTTTGCGTTATGGTCAGGACTTCACAATCGGTTCGACCGTGTCTTTCGGCTGTGACCCAGGATACAGGCTGAGCCACGAGGAACCACTGGTCTGTGAGAAGAACCACTGGTGGAGCCACCCTCTGCCTACCTGTGATGGTACGGACGAGTTCAACCTCACCAAGCCAGTTGAAACTATTTCAGATGAGTCACAATCAGTTTGTCAGCTTGCACCGATTCAAATTCATTCATGACTGTTCTGAGCAGCTGAAATACGTAGCAAAGCATCACCCAGGGACTTCCAGGTGTGATCTACTAAAGTCAAGAACTGTAGAAGCATTCAACAGTGTTCGTTGCCGATGTCTGTGTTTGTTGACCAAGGCCGTGTCAGACTGGTACCTGCCTGGCTACCAGACGTGTCCGTGTTTTAGGGATTCAATTTGCTGAATTTTGATCTTGTCCAATGGACCCATCTCTAGTGCATTTTACTACTGGTCAGCCAATAGTTTCTTCTCATGTACAGCCAGGGGCCCTTGTAATCCCTATTGGGAACCTCTGTGCTTAGCTCTAAATCAGGGTTCCCTAACACTGTTCCTGGAGAACTACCTCTTGTAGGTTTAACTCCAACCCTGTTCCTGGAGAACTACCTCCTGTAGGTTTAACTCCAACCCTGTTCCTGGAGAACTACCTCCTGTAGGTTTTAACTCCAACCCTTTTCCTGGAGAACTACCCTCTTGTAGGTTTTATCTCCAACCCTGTTCCTAGAGAACTACCTCCTGTAGGTTAAACTCCAATCCTGTTCCTGGAGAACTACCCTCTTGTAGGTTTTATCTCCAACCCTGTTCCTGGAGAACTACCTCCTATAGGTTTTATCTCCAACCCTGTTCCTGAAGAACAATACCCCTGTTGGTTCTAACTCTGTGTTCCTGGATCAGTGAAGGAACAAATATGGAGTGAAAATTTACAAGATGGTTTGTTTGTTCTCCAGGAGCAGAGCTTTGGTCTAGATTTACAGTATTTTACCTTCAGGCATTGATTTGTTAAATATTCTCTCACATGATGCCAAACCGCCTATTGACAAAACCACTGTGAGATTAAATTGTGTTTTTGTGCTGTGATATTTTACCCAGAAAAGTGGTCGCTACTCAAGCCAATGACAGTTCACGTGACGGAAGAACCAGCCCAGCGACTATGAGGCTGACAAAGCCTTTTAGCTTGATCGTCTCTCTCCGTGTTTTGATTTCACAGATCTATTTTATTTTCCAGGGAGTAAGCTAAACTGAGACAATGCAATTCAATGCCGGGCCATTAGTCTGTCTGTGCAGCCGCATCACAGAGGCAATTTGCTGTGATGGGAACTGATCTCTTCCACAGATTAGGTATCCGCGGGCTCCATTTACCTGCACACTAGCATGTCATTCCACCTCTTTTGCCTCTTGTCGCTGAATGGGGGGCGGGCGGTCTGATAGGTAGAATGATGTAGATCCTACAAACAGGAAAACATATAACTACTACCAAGCCTCACTGGAATGCTGAAGTGTTGATATCCAAAGTTCCTCTTTGATATAGAGGGCAGGGCCGAGCAGGAAAAAGTTCTGCATCACGTCCAGTTCGTTTCTTTTTCAAGGAAGAGGGCAGCATGCGAATGAGAGAAAAAAAAGAGAGATGGAAGGAGAGGGACAGGGAGCGGCGAGAGTGAGAAACAGAATAAGATCAATGTAGTTGTCCAGATTTCCCTGTAAGATAAGGTTTTGCATTAAGTGCTTACTGGTAGAGAAGGTGCTCATTTAATTATTGGAACAGCAGTACATCTGTCTAAGACAGATAAGTCTAAGTGCCTGATGAGCAGAATGAGTGGAGGTTAGGACCAGGAAGATAACAAGAGGGGTTTCACTGCCTCTGTCTCCCTTAAAAATGAGTTGATCACATCGGACAAACTGTAACAAACATCACGCCTTGCCTTACATGGAGATATACTCTTACATGGAGACATACTCTTACATGGAGATATACTCTTACATGGAGACATACTCTTACATGGAGATATACTCTTACATGGAGATATACTCTTACATGGAGACATGCTCTTACATGGAGATATACTCTTACATGGAGACATGCTCTTACATGGAGATATACTCTTACATGGAGACATGCTCTTACATGGAGACATGCTCTTACATGGAGACATACTCTTACATGGAGACATACTCTTACATGGAGATATACTCTTACATGGAGACATACTCTTACATGGAGATATGCTCTTACATGGAGACATGCTCTTACATGGAGACATACTCTTACATGGAGATATACTCTTACATGGAGATATACTCTTACATGGAGACATACTCTTACATGGAGATACACTCTTACATGGAGACATGCTCTTACATGGAGACATGCTCTTACATGGAGACGTACTCTTACATGGAAATATGCTCTTACATGGAGACATGCTCTTACATGGAGATATACTCTTACATGGAGATATGCTCTTACTTGGAGATATGCTCTTACATAGAGACATGCTCCTACATGGAGATATACTCTTACATGGAGATATACTCTTACATGGAGATATGCTCTTACATGGAGACATGCTCTTACATGGAGATATACTCTTACATGGAGATATACTCTTACATGGAGACATGCTCTTACATGGAGACATGCTCTTACATGGAGATATACTCTTACATGGAGATATGCTCTTACATGGAGACATGCTCTTACATGGAGATATGCTCTTACATAGAGACATACTCTTACATGGAGATATACTCTTATATGGAGACATACTCTTACATGGAGACATGCTCTTGATAAATGACTGCCATCGCGCCCAAGAGCAAGGCACTAAACCCCCTAACTTGGCTCCCAGAGGTCCCGGCAGCACTGCCCCACTGTTTGAGGCTCAGAAAAACATACGGCATCTCCCTTGTCAGGTTCAAGATCACTAGTGAGAGGTTGTGAGGCTCTGACCTATTAGTCGTAAATGGAAAGAACCCAATGAAACACTGGACACAGCAAACTGGTCTTAAACATTTATTCAGAGAGCTCTGATACAATTGGAAAAAAACACATACATTTTATACTCGTCAGTAGACAACTCTGAATACTTCCTCGTCCCGCCCTGAACTACTTCTCGTCCTTCGTATTGGTTACACATATACTAAGAATGTTTTAATGTGACACCTGGGGAGGGTTGCCCTTTGTCTGACCTATGTCTACTCGACAACATACATGGAAAACAGGAAGCATATGTGAAGAAAACAGGAACAAGTATATGCAATTTTTTATCACCCTTAAACACAGCTCTGCTTATTCTAGACAGTTCGTCAGGTCATTTCTACTCTTAGCAATGTTTTTAATTAAAGCCAGCGAATAACAGGAAACAGCATCAACATTTAGTAAATGACAGTCTCGCACAAGCCTTTATCTATGGGTGACATTGAGGTCCTCACAAAGGTTAATCAAAGGTTAGTCACGTAAGCACAATTCTCTAGTAATATTGATGAATGCGTACTATATTACAAATTTACACAACATCCCTGTTCTCAGCAAAAGCCTGGACAAAAAATGACTGCCCTCCCTGTTTGTTTGGCAGCGCTGTGCGGTGGGGACGTGCGAGGGCCCGGTGGCACTATCCTGTCCCCCGGCTACCCTGAGATGTATCCCAGCTCACTCAACTGCACCTGGACCGTGGAGGTCAGCCACGGAAAAGGTAAGCCTGCGTTAGCTTAGCCTTTACCCGTGAGCTCTTCCTATTGGTCAGCCACGACCAATGTAAACCGGGGGTTAGCTTAGCTCCCCTCCAGTTTTAGTCTTCAGCGGCCCAGGGGGCTTTCCGGTCGAGACCGAGACGCCCGGCCGTATCTGGTTTGTTAGCCAAGGCAGTTGGTGCAGACTAAATTCAATTTATAAATATTGAATAAATATTGAATCCTTCTAGGTAACTAACGCTCTAATTCTATTTCTCCCTCCAGTCAAGTTAGTAATATACTGTATGTCTATAAACACGAAGTGCTCAAGATACAAAAATCTTATTGAGAAAACTATGTGAGCAATCATAAACTTTTTTTTAGCTGTTCTGCCTGGAGACACATAAAATGTGATTTAATTAAGACAGAAACAGACCAACAATTCTTTAAAAAATGTTGATACGGTAGAACTATATATGAATTATAAATGTCTGATGAATGTGCTCCTATTCCCTTTATCAGCAGTCCAGTAAAAGGCAGTGAAGGAATAGAGCAGACATGAATGCTGATTCACAGTGGGTCTTCACCACAGCCTAGCCCATCTGTCTGTAATATCATTATAACACAAGGCCCTAGGTTGAGAATAATGAAAGTTCCTTGGAATTTTAATTTCCCATGGCTGTTAGGTTATTCAATATGGACGATCATTATGTTTCTCTGAATAATCACTCTCAATTGAAATGCAGTCCTCTCTTTTCCTTCCTTCCACCCAAAAGAGAAAAAGAAACCTTTTTTTTGTTATTAACTGACCTCACCTTTGAATGTAATGAGATTAAGTCCACTCTCTCCCTCCACTTGACTTTTCTCCTCTCATATTAAGCCTTCATTTCAACTGAACTTGATAACTTCATCAGGGGAGGTTGACACATAGCTTGAACCGTGTTATTGGCTCTTCTGCCCCAGACCTGGCTTATTGGCTGAACACCTTTGTGTCTCTCCCAATAGGAGTCCAATTCACCTTCAACACCTTCCACCTGGAGGATCACCATGACTACCTGCTCATCACTGAGAACGGCAGCTTCATTCAGCCCCTGGCGCGACTCACCGGAAACGATCTTCCCATGCCCATCAACGCAGGGCTCTACGGAAACTTCAAGGCCCAGCTGCGCTTCATATCAGACTTTTCTATATCCTACGAAGGATTCAATATTACTTTTTCAGGTGAGAAACAAGTTTAAGTGCATGTCGAGAGTCTGAGAGAGTGTGCGCGTGCTTGTTAACAGAGCAATACGGACGACGTATGTGGAATGTTCGGATGGAGGCTGTGTGGCCTTTGAGCATCTATTCCATTCACCTGGAGCCATGCATCTCCAAACCGTCTGACTGCAGGGTTCCATTCATGACAAGGACTTCGATATGGATTTAAATTGTAGACACTCTGTACCACACAAAGAATAATGAACATGTCATAAACTTTTCATGGTCATAATATCCTGTGGGAAGCTGAGGTGACTGCCATGGGGAATTATTTGACTTTACTGTGTCATGAAAATGCAGTAGAAAGCAGAATCCTCAGTATCACGTCTTCATGTACAACGCTGGTTTCCGCCCCCTGAGCTGTATATGTGCCGTGATTCTAAAACCTCGCCTGGGGACCCCAAGTCAAGCCATGTATTTAATGTATTCCAGAGCTACCACACCTGAATCAGTTTGTCCTATGATTATCACGCCGTTGACTGCTTGATTCAGGTGAGCTAGTTCAGGGCTAGAATGAAATTGTGAGACAGCTGGGGGTCCCCTGTGGAGGGATGAGAACCACTGGCCGCTCGTTTACTAATCCTAGTTTCACGTGCCTCCTGCGTTCCCTTCAGCGCTCTGACATCTGCTCCAACTATTCCTGCCTTCCCCCAAAACAGATTCCGTAACAGATTATGAAAGTGGAGCTCCTTTCAGTTAACCCTTCCTGAAGTAGTTTGGGGTCATACTCATAATTTTGGTGCGATTTGGAAAGATAGTGTAAATTAAATCAAAACTGTCCTTCAGGATGTCATCCCGTCTGAGATCTTACGTGGATTTATGATGACGGCTTTTGTTGAAGGCGTTTAAACAAACAAATAGGCATGACAGAGTTTTGATCCAGAGCCGTGGCGTTGATGAATTATTCATTGGCGTTGGGTGCTTTTGACAGGCCGCTACAGTTTCTCCCGGTTGTTAGTCTGAGTCATCAATCAATTAAGAGTTATTTTTTATATTCTTCCTCACTTATTATTTGTAAATATATAATTTTTTGTATGTACTGCTGATGATACAAACTTCAGTGATTTGAATATGAGACACAGTCAGTTTTTTTGACGTGGCATGAAGAATACCTAGCTGCCAAACAGCGTGCTAAAACATGGATGTGACATGAAGAATACCCTGAATTCAAACACTGGCCTAATACATGGATGTGACATGAAGAATACCCATCTGTCACACACTGGCCTGACACATGGATGTGACATGAGTAATATCCATCTGTCAAACACTGGCCTGACACAGATGTGATGTGTACATAACTTGTAGAAATCATCCCAAATGTCACCATATTCCCTCCTTTGTTCAGTACGTAAGGATAGGATGCCATCTGGGCCACAAACCTATGCTGGAGAAGTAATCCCATGTAAGGTTTTACATTGCAAATAAAACCAGTTGATGTGAATGCGTACTGTCATTGGTTTTAGGTTTTAACTCCAACCCTGTTCCTGGAGAACCACCCTACTGTGCCAATAACGTGATGAAATGACATTTGAAATGACATTCATAATCTCCTTGTTCTTCAGAGCACAGTTTGGAGTGTGCACTGAATTCAATCAAACCCTCACTGGGTGTAGCGTTCAAAGAGTCTGAAGTGACTGTCTCCCACTGCTTGTTCAGAGTACAACTTGGAGCCGTGTGAAGACCCGGGAATGCCACGGTTTGGCCGGAGGAATGGCTACAGCTTCGGTATCGGGGACACGCTGACATTCTCCTGCAACATGGGCTACCGCTTGGAGGGGGCACCAGAGGTCATCTGCTTGGGAGGGGGGAGGCGCATGTGGAGCGCACCTCTGCCAAGGTGTGTGGGTACGTGTCCAGCTTTTTTTTTTACTTACAGCTGTTGTTAAAAATGCTTGCGGTTGTTTTGACTGGACCAAATGTACAGTACATGTGTCTTCAGTAACCGCGGTCCTCTCTAGCGCTATGCAATGTCTGAAAACGTTTCGGTAACTGCAGTGACCCATAGCGTTGTGTCTGAAAAGATTATTAGTTCAACCCAATGAACCGGATACGCCCTTGAAAGGAACTAGGAAACGAGGACCGATGGTAGCAGGGCTTTGATAGCTAGGAAGATGTTGACTCCTGCATGCTTAGTCTCAGCTGAGTGCCATCACGGACATTCACCTGATGAACTGATGTTCAGCCAACAACTTGATTAGCTGAATCAGGGGCTTCGGTGCCGAGTTGGTAGGCAAGCCTGCAGTCCTCTGTCTCTCCAGGAGTTGGAGCGGGGTTACTGATCTATAGTATAGTGATACCCCTGAAATGTAATTGCCACAAAAGCACCTACACACTGTACACACAAAGATACACCACCACACGGATACAGACACACACACGCACGCACATACGCACTCACAGATACACACAGACACAAACAGATAAATACATGAATGCACACACACAGGCACACACCTTGGTTTATTACTGCAGTATGTTTTTTTTCTTTCAAACAGTGCTTGAACCATTGGTATTGGATGTAGGGGAACATATTCTTAAACATAGTAATGAACTATATAGTTTGATTTTACATCACAAAATCATTGGTATTGGATGTAGGGGAACATGTTCTTAAACATAGTAATGAACTATATAGTTTGATTTTACATCACAAAACCATTGGTGCTGGACATAGGGGAAAATACAGTTAGGTCCGGAAATATTTGGACACTGACACAATTTTCATAATTTTGGCTCTGTACGCCACCATAATGGATTTGAAATTAAACAACCGAGACGCACTTGAAGTGCATCTCGGGTTACAATAAAAAAAATGACATGGAACTGGCTTCAAGGTCCGGATTTGAATACCCATGGTCTAAATAAATGCACATCCTCTCAGATAACCTACTTTAAAGGCAACTAGTAGCCTAAAAAGTTGTAGGAGTAACAATATGTATGGAGCTAAAATGGAGAAAGCATGGAGTAATTTTTATTGAGGCGGGAAAATAAATGTTACATGCCCGGAGATGTGTGCTCAGTGAGTGATAAGTGGGAATACAGATTGATTAACTTTGTTCAAATATTGTGGCCTGTTCTTTGGGCACTAGGAGAACTGTGCTTTGGGCATTAGGAGAACTGTGCTTTGGGCACTAGGAGAACTGTGCTTTGGGCACTAGGAGAACTGTGCTTTGGGCACTAGGAGAACTGTGCTTTGGGCACTAGGAGAACTGTGCTTTGGGCACTAGGAGAACTGTGCTTTGGGCACATCTGGTAGAATTGGATTTTGACCCGTCTTATAAATGATTCCAAAACAAGTTATTGTAATAGATAAAATGAGTAGGTAAAGAGAGTATACAATTGCATTACAGTTAACAAAGATATATTATACATATATTATACACATATATTATTATACTATTGGCCTGGCTACTGCTGTCATAGGCTAACACCAAGCAAGCTGGAATCAAATGCAAATAAAAGAGCTGTGGCACTTACCTGAAGACTGTAATTTGAAAATAGTTCTTGTTCAAAGTTAATGTTTAAAAGTTACTGATGTGTCTGTGACACTTCTATATGGCCTGATCACATAATTTGTCCCCTCCAAACAGTCCCACCCACTGCTAGTGAAATTGTGATTTCTGGATTCTGCTGTCATTCCAAAATGCTGCTCTAAAGAGTTGATGGGCAGATGCCTTCTGTCAAGATCCTGAAGGGCTAGCCCTACCCAATACTTGCTGGTTGAGGTCCTTAGACCAGTAAATAAAAATTTTGATTTGACATTATATATATATATAAATTATATATACATATATATATATATATATATATATATATATATATATATATATATATATGTTTTTGTGTGTGTGTGTGTGTTTTCACTTTGGTATTAATCCAACCCAAAGTGAAGAAATTGAATTCAAATAATTGAAAAGAATAAATGTAAATTAAAATAAAAACAGTATGTAGATAAAAAGGTAAATAATAAAAAAATCTTTAAAAAATACCGCCCTGACAGTTCTCCACTGCTTTCAAACAGCTTAGCTGCGCTTAACTGAGACATGAAAATGTCCCAAGTCCAAAAATTTAATTTTCCCATTTAGGTGGGTTCAATAACAATCATATGGTTATCTGAAGCCAGAACTAGAGGTTGAAATGTGATCTTCCAGTCACCTTATCCTCACACAAGGTTACTCCAGCTCTTCTTCCCCTTTCAAACATGTGCCTTCCTGTTCCTACACTACTCACCACTGCGTCTTCCCAAGTACAACACCAGCTGTTCAAGGGAAGTAGTGATTTACAATGCATGCTGTCATGTCGAGACGTTCCTGGATTGTATCTCTCAGTGCATTCTGCCGCGCGGTGCCAAGTAAAAGGAATCCATCTGCATCTCAACATCCATCAAATCCCAGAAGTGTCCAAATAAAAAAGTATCTCATGGATTTTATCCACACATGCATATCGGCCCGGGCACTACCTACCAGCCATAAACAGATTAGCAATTGTAATAATGGAGAACTTTTCGGCTTTTTCTAAAGGAACCAGACTTTTTTTTCAGGACCAGGAAGGTCAGCAGTCATTTTTCATATTAATTTAAAAACCATGATTATGTGCATTTGTCAACACCGTGTGTGCATTCTGTGGCCCTGTCCCTGTGGTTTAACTGTGCATTGTGTTCGTTGCTGCCAGATCTCCAGTCTTCAGAGTCACTACAAAAAACAGGCCTCTTATCTCATTCCTATTTGGCAAAATGGCTTCATGTCTGCTTAGTACCAAGTACTTTGTTTGGGGGGTTGGGGGACAATTTGTTTACTAGGAGTTTAGCCTTTTATTATTAATACAGTGTGCTGCATAGGATGGTGGGGGGCTGAGGGGGTGTTTGGAAGTCTATTAAAAACCCAACTGTGACCAGACCTTCAGCAGATTGTTCGTTGTTCCGGTGTTTGAATCACAGGCAGTTACAAAAGCTTTCAATTTCCCAGCCATCAATCACAGACATCCATATCTACATTCTCTCCAAAACAAACTAACTCCACTTCTAAATCAGAATAAATGTGTTTCGCAACCAACATTATCTAAAAGCAGTTTGATGTTACGGTATGTTAATAACCTAAGTGGGTGTTGGATAAGAAGCAGCAATATAAGACAAGTATTAGACTCCAGCGCTTTCACCGACGGACAGAGCGCTGCATTTTCCTTCTTCATTCGAATGGTATTCAGTTGAATCTCTCGTGACGGCAAAGTGTGCTTCCATTTCCAACCTTTCTCTTATGGGCCTGTTCATCACAGCGGATGGCGTTTATGAGGGACCCCAGATCCATCCCACAGGGGTGTGGTAACAGTAACGTGATGGCTTGTAAATGCATCTTTTTGTAGAAAGCGTGGGTGTGAGGTGCCTCCATTTATTCCCTGTTGTCACTGGCACCTGACGCATTTAAGAATGGGCGGGAACATGAGATGGTTCGTCACGGTTATGGTTACAGCAGCTGGCTTTGAAATGGATCACATTGGCCAGTGTTCAACATAGACACATTCAATACGACTGTATGGGTTGTGTCAGATGTTTGGATAATGGTTCTGAGTTTTTTATAACTTGGCAATAACCTCTGGAACAAAGGCCTGCGGTTCGCTTTTTAACCCCAAATTATACCTTTATCACTTAAGTTCCCTGCGGATTAAAATGTGTGCACGAAGGTGATATGTTGCCATTAAGGACACAAAAAACGAATTATCAAGAAAGCTGTTCGGTGGCCATATTGGGCCTCATTCAAGAATCCTTTGCCATGACAACACAACAGATCAGGAAGTCAATGACCAGTGCATGTTGTAAAGAATCGTTGGAATGAGTCGAGGTCAATCATTTAGTGTAAAAAGGTGATTAGCAAAGAACCTATACCTGTTTTAATAATAAATCCACTTTGACATTGGGAAAGTTTGTCACTTTCAGCGGCACTTTTCTAAAATCAAAATGGATGCAGGATATTTGTCACATGCCCAATATTTGAACTGGTCGTAGTTTGTGGTTTCTGTTCATCCTTGGACATCTGCTTGGACGTTTCTGCCCGGTGACAACATGGGGGCCAGTGGTTGCCACTGCGAAACGTCTGCTGTTGGATTGCGATATGAAACATGCCACATTTAATTTTTTTCCAGATATTGGCATATTTATCGAGGTGACGCAATTTGAACATGGCTCGGAGGGGGCTTGGTATCTCAGTATCTGAGTTCCGGCTCAATAAACACTTTATTATCTCACACACAGATGTACACACACACACACACACACACACACACACACACACACACACACTGCCGTCGCGTGATTCAACCACTCATACGGTTTTATCAATTATTACAAATGGCCTCACTATTTTTACTTCCTAAAGAAGTCAAAGGCTTAATTGCTTGCTATAAAAGCAGTCTAGGGGAATATATTGGAAAAAACTGCAGCAGACTATGAGGGTGTTAGTATGCCTAGCTCATTTTTATGGAGTTGTACCAGATACCCCGTATACAGTATCCCGCCCAGAGATGAAAATAATCATTAGCATACATATTAAAACAATATTTTGACTACACATCCGACTTGAATTTTGATACGTAGCTAGGGTTATTTCTTCACAGGGAGGGGATATCCTTCCCTGCAGATTATTTTATGACTTTGACTGTGTTTCGCAGAGCAATCTATTCCCTACTTAGTGCATGATGTACCAAAAATACAAAATGTAGTGCCGTTTCTGAGCTTAGGGTAAGGATCAGGCCAGTGGGTTTAAAATGCAACAACGTTATATTGGGATCATCGATTGTATTGGGCACATCGATGCTTTGCATTCGAAAATAGTAATGAATGAAATTAAAATATGGTGGCAAATGAGAAGCAGCATGTAACCAACTGAGTGGTGGATGATTTGATGGATGATGACATTGTGTAACTGATTGAGATATGGATTATTTGATGGATGATGAGATGGTATGAATGATTGTGATTAGGATGACTTGAGGGATAATGGTAGGGCATGACTGATTGAGATATGGATGATTTGATGGATGGATGATATGGCATGATTGACTGTGATATGGATGAATTGATGGATGATGGTAGGGCGTGACTGACTGAGATATGGATGATTTGATATATGGATGATATGGCATGAATGACTGTGATAAGGATGATTTGATGGATGGTGATATGGCATGAATGACTGTGATAAGGAGGATTTGATGAATAATGATATGGTGTGACTGACTGTGATATGGAAGATTTGATGGATGATGATAAGGTGTGAATGACTGTGATAAGGAGGATTTGATGGATGATGGTAGGGCGTGACTGATATGGATGATGTGATGGATGAAGATATGGTGCGACAGGGACATCCCCCGTTTGCTGGGACTCGTGTCTCTGTGATCAACACAGATACAGACACTTGGTATCCAGCTGCTGGGATGAAGAGCCAGCCCAGAACAGACAGTGGAGGGAGCAGAAAGAAAAAGAGAGGGAGGGAGGGACAGAAAGAGAAAGAGCGGCAGAGAGATTGAGACAGGCAGGGAGCAGTAGAGAGGATAGAGGGAGGTAGAGACACAGAGAGAGAGCTAGCGAGAGAGGAAGTGACATAGATAGAGAGAGGGTGGTGAAGAGACAGAGAGAGAGAGAGGTAGAGACAGTAGCGGAACTGCTGAGTTGCTTGCAGTGTGGTGATGGTGATGGCTTATAGAGGATCGCGAGCACTTCATCTCCTAATGGCATCGCTTTATCATTGTCTGTAGACAGAGCGCCTCCCTCCCTCCTCTCTTTTTCTCTCTACCACTCCCTCTACCTCTCTGTCTCCCTGTCTCTATCTGTCTCACTCTCTTTTTCTACCCGTGTCTCTGTCTCTATCTTTCTATCTCAGCCTGTCTGTCTCTTTCTCTCTCTCTTGCTTTCTCCCTCTCTATCTCTCTCTATGTCTGTCGCTCTCCCATGCATTCCAGTGCCCAATTAATTACCCTTCTGTCCTACAACAGCAGATGACTCTCTGCATGGCAGTCCATAGATCCATGCGCAACAGTGTAGCCACCGTGCAGAGGGTGTCGGTCTGCGTGTGTGCGCGGGCGTGTGTGTGTGCGCGCGTGCACGTGAGCGTGTGTCTGTGAGTGCGTGTTTGCATGTGTGAGTACGGGTGAGTGAACAGTGAGCAAATAAACGGAAGAGAAAAAACATTAACACAACGCACCTTATCTCTGGTTGCGCCAGCGGTGACAGCTCTACCCATATATCCCATGATCCTCCCCTTCAATTAGCTCTGTCCCGCTATTTCTTTAGACACGTGGCGTGTTTGCCATAATGGGACTGTCCCGTTATCTGCTCTTGACACTCCCAGAAGATAAGTGGAAGTTAATTCACAGGCTGGGTTCCATACAACCCACTGTTCATGTAGTCCTGCTTCATGGGTCCTACTGGAATATAGTGTACTATTGAAGGACTAGGAGATATAGTTTACTAGAGAGGGACTAGGGAATATAGTTCTATTTATAGAGACTAGGGAATATAGTGTACTATATGTAGAAAGTAGGGGCTATAGTGTACTATAGAGGAACTAAGGAAAATAATGTACTATAAAGGGGCTGGGGTAATATAGCAGGACTAGGGTAATATAGTGGGAATAGTGTAATATGGTGGGACTAGGGTAATATGGTGGGACTAGGATAATATAGTGGGACTAGGGTAATATGGTGGGACTAGGGTAATATGGTGGGACTAGGGTAATATGGCGGGACTAGGGTAATATGGTGGGACTAGGGTAATATAGTGGGACTAGGGTAATATGGCGGGACTAGGGTAATATGGTGGGACTAGGGTAATATGGTGGGACTAGGGTAATATGGCGGGACTAGGGTAATATGACCTATAGACCTGGGGATAGAGGATAGGCCTGAATGGACCTATAGACCTGGGGATAGAGGATAGGCCTGAATGAGCCTATAGACATGGGGATACAGGATAGGCCTGAATGAGCCTATAGACCTGGGGATAGAGGATAGGCCTGAATGGACCTATAGACCTGGGGATAGAGGATAGGCCTGAATGGGCCTATAGACCTGGGGATAGAGGATAGGCCTGAATGGGCCTATAGACCTGGGGATAGAGGATAGGCCTGGGATATAGCTGTACACACCTGCGTTTATGGCCATGTTCAGCTTCCAATATGAGCCCCCACAGATTCACACATACCTACACATGCTTGCTACTATGCCGTATCGGCTAACCATGAGCACGTAAAAGCGGGGGAGGGGCCAGAGCCTGTTGCTTTCCATTGTGGCGGGCCTCATGCTCTGGGAGTGCTGTTTGCACATGCTCAGGCCCAGCTAGGACACCGTCGCCCCTTGTGTCACCCGCTGCTCTGCCAATTCATCTGTGATACATTGATACAGTATCACGGCACTCAACTAATCAGCGTAATCTGGTTAAATTGCATTAAGGGAAGGCGTTCCTCCCCTCTGCTTCATTTGAAATGTCAATAGTTTTTTGTTTCATATTCCATCAAGCCCAGTCAGGAGGCGCACGTCTGAGGTATTTCACTCCGTTGATGTCAGCCCGGCTGTGTTTTATGAGGTCACTGTGGCGGAGTGCACCTCCCCTCATTCTTTTCTCTCTCCCTCTTTCCCTTTCTCTTTCCCTCAAGCTCTCTCTTTCTGCCTTTTGCTCTCCCTCCCTCCCTTTACCATTCTGTCTCTGTCTTCCTCTCTGTCTCTCTCTTTTTATTTCCCTTTACATTCTCTCAGTCCTTTTTATACTTTGTCTCACTCCTGCTCACTGCTTATCTCCCCCACCCCCTCTGTTACAACTAAGTAGTTTGCTTTTAATTTGGGGAGTAAATGGATGACAAAGGATTTCCATTGATTAAACATTATGCACACAAAAAAATGATCTGGCTTAATCCTACTTTAATGCCACATCCAGGAGTCAAGCTGTGGGGATTTTGGAGAGAAGGGAGAAGAGGAGAGGAGATAGATATGTGTACTGTTTTTGACCTGGAAATAAAATTTCTGTATACAGGAAATCCAGTAGAGTAGGCAGAAGCTGCTCTGTTGAGGATATCTATGCTGTATACACATGAACCATATAATTTGACACGCTTTTTTAAACTTAAAAAACACTACTGCAAAATACAAAAACAACTTCAAATCAGCTCAAAGTTGGTCCTTTTGGGTCGGTCTGAGGCTTGTTGCAGTCTTTTGAGAAAACACTGTATTCAGTGGAGAGATTTGTAATCAGTTTGGGTGTTTGTTTGCTGTTTGTCTGTGATTATATAAGGCCTCTTCGCACCTACTTACTGAAACACACTCTCACACACAAACAAGCACCCGCTCTCTCCCTCGCCGAACGAAAAACAGCCGGCTGTGTGCAGAATTTGAATTGCACTCGAGATTTCAGTTTGTCTGATTATCTGTCTGGGTAATTTTAGCTTTTGACCCAAACCACGCTGCACTGCAGATTCATCAGATTCCTTTACCTCTCTGTTTTGTTTTGCTCGGATCACAAGGTCGTATTCCATCATAAAGCAATTTCAGGAACGTTTCGCCTGTGTCGCTCGCCGCTGCTTTTACAATAGATTTGTTTTACCACCCCCTTACTCCAATTTTCTAATGTGCTTGTTTCCTTGTTTACAAGTGCAGCAGTTTCCTTCATTGTGAGGCTACAATCCATTATAGACCGTGGTGGTGGTACCTCAGATTTAGTGGCTTGAGGGCCAGTCTCCGTGCAGGCTGCAGATGTTGTTCTCTGCCCACTTTAGAATGTAAGTAGCCTTGTCCAAGCCAAAATGACCCGTAAGGCCGGAGCCTTTCTCCTGTTGCTGTTGCCCGAGGCAGTTTGATTTACAAGCATGACCCCTGGACAGGACGGCAGAGCCTTACACCCCAATCCATCTCTGTAATGCTGAATGCCAAGCGGATGAGCAGCGAGTCCGATTTCTGGAGATGTGGAATAACCCAATCGGGGATTCAACCCCCAAAATTTCAATCTCGGGGTAAACATCCGAAACACAAATCCACTGATTTGAACCATGTCAAACTCTGTCAAATCCAAGCAGTGTCAAACTCTAAACAGGTTGTTGCCAGACATAATGGTTTTCATTTTTGGGTCGTGGTTGCTTTAGGCCAGTGGTGTTCAGCTCTTACATTACAAGATCCGGAGTTGAAATGCTCCTGCTTTAGGCCTTATCTTACCACGTACATGGTAATAGAAAATGCTACGTAAATCATCTAAAAGAATAGCATTTAAATTAAATGTCCCAAAGTACAGTGATTGATGTAAATATTTTCACTAGAATGTTCTTTGCATCACAGCTAATGGTACGTGAAGAAGGCTTCTGCAGGCTGATCGGCTTCTGATCTTTCTTTCTCTATATATATACAGTATCTCTCAATATCCTTCAGTCAGTCTCTCCATCTCTTTGTCTGTTCCAGATCACATTATAATTGGTAAAGCAATAAGTAATACTGAATGATTACTAATAATTAACTGGACAGTAGAGTAAGAAATCAAGGAGGGCACTCAATGAATATTGAGAAAGACAACAGATGGTATTGTGTTGTCCTGGTTCGTCGTTTCACTGACCACGTCTAAGAGTGTGTCCGAAAGTTACTCATTTTGCCTCTTAGTTAGCACAATCTTTGTTGTCCCATAAAATTTTGCACTTTTTTGAACTTTTGTACTTTTTTAATGTTGGGGAACAAAATGTCCTATTGGCCTGCATAGCTCTCTCTTTCTCTCTCTCTCTCTGTGTGTATTGGGGAAAATGCAGGCTGACTTCTCTTTGAAGGCTCTCCATCTCTCTGTCAATCTCTCTATCGCTCCATCTCCTTCTTTCTCCATCTCTCTCTGTCTATCTCTCTCCATCTCTTTCTCTCTCTCTGCTGTTCCTCCGGTATAGCAGCAAACAAATGCTCAAGGGACAAGAGAAATAGCTTTCACGATACAGGACAGGATGCTTTGTGTGGCTGGCCAAAAGAAACCTGCCTCCACTCCCTTTAGGACCTATAATTAGCTGCATTCTCAGAACCATTTCAGGCAGATATTCATGCCCTCTCCCCACTACACACACACACACACACACACACACACTCTCTCTCTCTCTCTCTCTGTCTCTCTCTCTCTCGCAAACAAACATACTCACACACACAACCTTCACAAGCACATACTGTAACCGTGGTACTTAGCATTTCCAATAACCTTGCCTTCATGTTCCAGACATTGATCCGCTCCAGCAGGAAGACAAACACAAAGAATTACCATTGTTACTGGTTACATTTTTCCTCTTTACCTTCGGGTCATTTAGGGCATCCTGCATGCGGGCATCCTGGTGCCTGAGCTCTGTAGCCAACTTGTCCTGTGTAGTAAAGGTGGCTGTGAGACCAAATCTTGATTCATCTCCTGACGCTCTTCCTTTGATCATCTGACTGGGAGGGCGCCGGGGGGGCCAAGCCAAGTCTGTAGTGGCGCTGCTCTGCTAAAGAGACGTATTGTCCATATCCCTGTTGATCGTGATGAAGGGTTTCACAGCATTTTCACTCTCCTCAGACAGATCACTCTGCTGATGAATTTCGATGGACACTAACATGAATTGTGAATAGGTGACCAGAATAATGGCACGGACAAGCCTGTGGAAAGTCTCTGACTGCCCCCCCCCAACCCCCCCCCCACCCTTGGCCAGGGACCGGTGTGGTATTTGGGACACATGCAGCCTGCTGGACAGGCCAGATTAAAGCCTATAACACTGATACCTGCTATCTGCCAGCTCCTTCTTCTCAGATGCTCTGCTTCTCCCAGTCTGTCTGCCACGCTCCACTGACTCTTCTAATGGCAAAGGGGCTGGGAGCTATCACACACACACAGACACGCCATTGGACTAATGCACAAACACACACACACAATGACATAGTCAGACTCCCCCCCCC
>JACXGI010012019.1:0-23667 GCA_016801175.1 Esox masquinongy | reverse complement strand
GATGACCTTACTCCACTTTTTTGTAGCTTTGCACCACTTCAGCCCTGTACCTAGGAGCCTGTTTTCAACCATCCTCGCCATGCACTTCACCCCAGCTACTGTCTGCCATTCTTTTTGTAGGTCACTTGATGTCATCCTACGGTTGTTGAGTGACATTTGAATGAGTTGACGGTCATCTTGGTCAGTGGACAGTCGTTTTCGCCCTCTGTCAGTCTGTATCTTTGTTGTCCCCAATCTCTTTTGCTTGACCTTGTTCTTATGCACTGCCATCTTTGAAATTTTCAGGATAGAAGCAACCTGACGCTCACTGTATCCCTCTGCCAGTAAAGCCAGAATTGAACCATTCTTTTCCTCACTCAAAGCTTTTCTTTTCAACTCTTCTGTCATGCTGAATAGTTATTTTTTTTAATCAAATTACCTTTGAGGTACTACTTGCACTGTTTTTGCCATCCACCTGGTCCTATTGCAAGAGGATAGTGATGACCACAGCTGTGTTTTTATACTTTTCCTCGTTAAATAAGATTTGGTTCAGGTAACCACCTAATCAGTAACTCATTAAGTAAAATGAGGTGTGCCTGTGTTGGATTTTAACAGACACTGGAATGGAATGGCTGCCACACATGTAGAGATGCTGATTACGTGGTCTCTTAATTTTTTCCAGAGCTGTATATGTGCAATATACAATGTAAAAATATACATATTTAAGTCACTAACAATATAAATATATGAAGATGCTGGATCAGCGCAAACTGCATAGCCAACTAGTACAGCTGAAGGAAGTCGAGAGAGGGGGATGTGGCGTCAAGGCAAGAATGGACAATAAACAATGCAACAAGGCTTATGTACTTGTTGTGTTTCAAGTTAAATTAAGAAGAACATAGTATAACAACAAAAATAGACAAAATAATATTGACTGTGATTGAATATATAGCTGGATGAGTGATTTCATACTTTTTTTTATTCCTAGATCTTCTACTGCAATAAACATAGTTTTGATGGTCAATGGCAAAATGTTTTTCAGGTGGCCTAGACATAATAAAGAGGGTATGATATACTCTGCATGCTAGAAGCAGTGGAGCCAATGTGTTTGGAGGCTAAGGAAAACAGCCAAGCAGAAACTAAAGGCTGGATGCACTTAAGTCCAATAAAATGTCTACTAGTCCTGGGGTGGTATTCACAAAACATTTTATCTTACCACTAGGAGGACTCCTAAACAGCACTAAAACTTCCTAGCTAAGAGTTTCCTCTTAAAACCTATTCACAAAGCTGCTAAGGTCAACTTTTACTAAGGAATGGGTAGAAGTCTTAAGCTAAAAGAAAGGGTGGGGTTGACCCCGTTGTTATGGATGATGTTGTGTTCCAGGAACAAGCTTACTTACTATTCCCACAGTGTTTGGCTGATAGGGGAAGGGTCTCTGTCAGTAAATTCATCATAGCAATACTGTAGAAGGATGTAAAATAAAGATATTCAAATAAAAATGTAGGCTAAGTGTCACTGATTAAACATGAAACCAAGAATGATATACTGACTAGCCAAGATATGTTCAGCTAATTGTCAGCCACATGTCTGGCAGCTTGTAAAGAAATGCGTGTTCATCTTTTGATGGTGCAATAATTTGTGCAATTATGAGTCCCATCTATAGCACCAACTACCCTGGGTGGTTGAGCTATGGCTATGAATTCGACTTTGTTTCTTTGTAGTTGTCGAATATGGGGTCTGGGGAGGACATTTATTTTTTGATGTAATATTCTACAGACAAATGACTGAGATTTAAGTAGTTAGTCTGCGCTGCATAGCTGCATTTTCCCTGTGGCCAAATAGCGTAGAGTTGTCACAACCCTGATGTCTAATGTTATTGGGTTGTTTCTGTTTGTTGGTGAAGTGACAGCTTCCCTGACTATGATCATAATACTCTTGTGATTAAGACGATACCTTGTTCAAACTCAGTATCAATAAATGTTTCTAAAAGGTCGGCCTGTTTACAAGGTGGATTGCCGGCAGCAGCCCTTTTAGGATTGTTTGTGACTTGGTCTTAGTGACTTAGGAGTCCTCTTGACTACTCCTAACTTTTCACAGATTTAGGACCTGGTTTTAGTGCTAAAACGCTTTGTGAAATACTCTTAGACCAAAACTTTAGGAGTCCTAAAGATAGGACCGACACACCCATTTTTTAAAGTGTTTCTCCTAAATCAGCAAGTTAGGAGCTACTTTTAGCCTTAAGATGTTTTGTGAACACGGCCCTTGGACAAAACCTACATATGTAAAAATAAATAAATAAATAAATAAATAAATTGTAGCATGCATTGGCTGCTCAAGTGGACATGGAAAACATGGCAGATCTAACACTATAATAGTTTTCTTTTTCAGTGGTATAGCCAGGTATTATATAAAGTATATCACAAAGGGGCGTTCGGTGGAGCGTGGGGTAGCGGGGGTTGGGTACCACCTTTGCCTAATTTTGAGTCAAGAAAAACCCTGTAAATGAAGTGAGTTTGTAGGGAAGCACCATGGTTTAGTAAAGAATGCAACAGTGAGTTGCAGGAGTCAAGACTTCAGATGATAATTACTGGACATTCACAGGTGTGTTTTGGCCTTGTGCTTGGGATCACTGTCCTGCTGAGTACTGAATTTCCTCCCAAGCTTCAGTTTTTTTGGTGGACGGAAGCAGGTTCTCTTGCGGTATCTCCCTTTATTTTGACCATGGTTGGAAGGGATACAGCCCGTGTCAAAGTGTCAAAGCATTGTCAGTTGAAGTTAGTTATCCTGTCTATCTGGTAACCGCAGCCAGGAGCTAGTTAAAAGTGTGTAAAAACAAGTTCTGTTTATTGAAATGGGTGGGCGATACATATTGTTAATGCCCCAGGGATTCATAATGTTGGCGTGAATGACCAAAGCACCATGTTGCACCAAGGTGCTTCCAGACAGTATCTTCCCACTGGACAGCCAAAAGGGTTTTTTACGACTGCAGTGTCACTATGTCGCTGGTGGTAGCTATTGTGGCCGACCTTTTATTCAATACTTATTTACAGTAAGAAAATTGCTTGGTACTAGTATAGAACCTTATTAGTGGTTACCACATTGATGTGAATGGAACAATCTACTCTACAGTATGGGAGATGCAGTGTTCTTGCCGCAATGTTTTCCACAGTATGTGACAGATGTAACTAAATTGTAGCCAATATCAATATCACTGGTATTTTGTTCACTGAAACTATGACGTACAACTACGCCATCAACTGATTTTGAACATTCTCACAATAAAGTCCCAATAGTCCCAATAGACATCAGCTTTATCCCTTTTTTAGCCATGACCCTGTATTTTGCTTCTTTCATTCTTCCTTCATTTTTAACAACATTTTAAGGGACATCCTTTTTTGGTAGTGACTGGCTAATGTGATGCACCTATTACTTCCTGATTATTAATCCAACTGTGCTCACTGGGATTTCCAAACACTTTTATTATTTAATTTAAAGATATTATTTAATATCTAATCTATACATTTTATTACTCAATTTCTAACTTCTGTAGAAATATTTTTGGTCTTCATTTTTTTTCAGATTTATAGCCAGACCAACAATTCTTAAACAGTAGGGTTTTGAATCCAGAAATTTTTCATTTCATTTGTTTTTCTTTCAAATTCTTTCAACATAAAACCAATGACACTGGATAAACAAACTGACAAAAATTGCTTTGAAGTGTCAGTGTTTTTTTTAAATAGAATATCTAACAGAACAACTTTTCAATGTTTCAACTGAAAATGACAGAATTGGTCAGAGTTCTAAATGCTCAAGGCACTGGACAAAATAACAAAAATCATTACTTATGGATATTTTCAGTTATGGCTTGAGTTCATGCATTATTTTAATGCTAGTATGTTTTCAGATCTATGTTATGGAAAACGGCGACATCGTGTTAAGTCTGTGTTTCATAGGTCTATAAATAGCCCTGCAGTCCTATTAGCAATGGGCGTATAGATCTGTGCTGAAAAATACCCCTGCTCTCTGGGACTTCCAAATATTTGATTAGAGTTGCTTTCTGTTGCTGAGGTGAAACAGAATAAAGATTACTTAGGACCCCACCTGCTGCTTTATTAGGGATGACATTTCAATCTCTCTTGATGTCTGCCTCCTCCTCTGTTAATTCCACTAGTTAAATCAGCGTAATGTGCATCTTCTCATATTCCTGTCTGACCAGTGGTGTGAAGAGATATTAGTGTAATGACATATCTGAAAGGGAGATCATGCACTTCTTTACCTTCCTCCCCTAACTATAGCTACTAAGGGAAGATACAGGAGATGCTACTTGTCGCATTGTTGTCTTTAGTCATATTTAGCATCATAGAGTCTACAGTATACACTGATGAGCCAAAACATTATGACCACCTGCCTAATATACTGTTGGTCCTTGGCGTGTGGCTATGCTGCCTCATACACAGCAGGGTGCGATGCACTGTGTTGTGACACATTCCTCCCGTAAACATCATTAACATTTTCTGTGACTTGTGCCACAGTAGACCTTCTGTGACGGAATAGCCTTCGTTGCCCTCGCACATCAATGAGCCTTGGGCGCCCAACGCCCTGTTGCCAGTTTGTGGTTTGTCCCTCCTCGGACCACTGTCAGTAGTTACTCACCATTGTTATTTGTTTTGGCTCATCAGTGTATACCAGTTACTAAATACACCAATCTGCTATCCACAACTAGTTTTCCTGGGATCCACACAAATGATAGAACATTACACACTGAGCATCAATAGAAAATGACAGTACCAAAACAGAACTCCAGTACAAAATATGTAGGCAGGTGGAGTTGCAGTCCGACAGTAAAGGTTCAACCTTTTAATAATGTGTTCTTTATAGCTTTACCCACCATCAGGCATAGGAACCCTGGACCCACAAGGAACAACCTCTGTGAGGAGTGTGTTTTACTGATTTGAGTACTTACTGCAAGTCACTCCGGATAACAGTGTCTACCAAATTAATAAAATGTCAAATGAAAGATGAGCAGCTCAGTATGTAGTGAATCCAGAAACCGATAAATTGCAACTCATCGTCTTGTAACAGTCTTTAACTGTTGTGATCCCTATTGCTAACAACATTAACTCTGTGTATCTATAAACCACTTGTCCACAATATACACTTTCTGACTCCTTGATTTCTACATGGTTCCACACCTCAGAACTTACAGGAACTTAACATTTTTGAATCAGAATCTTCCTCTTTGGCTAAATGGAATGCGTATTTGATTCCGTTGTGGTGTAGCAGGTTGTCCTTCATTACAGCTGAGCTATTGGAGCTGACTATATTGTATAGATTTAATCAGGAAGTTTGAGATGAAATATTAATGACTCAATGTGACTTTTGGTTATTTTAAGCAGCACTGAAACTGAAGCTGCCTAATCCCTTCAGTGTGTTTCATGTTCCTGGACAGCAGCTTTATTCACTTTTTTTCATTTTAAAAAGGAAAGAGAGAGTAAGAGACAAAGAGATAGAAAAACAAACAGCAATCTAAAGTAATTACAGACATCAATATCCAAGAACAAGCTATAACTGAAGAAACAATGAAGGATGCCATGGCAACAAAACTGTCTCCAGAACAGGAAAAAAGCTTTAGTTCTATTTTCGTTTTATCACAAATTCATCCCAGCACTTTGGAGCCTCTGTTAAACACATTAAAACCCCAGTGTAGTCAAGCACTAGATTTTTTATTTTCTTAATATTTCAACCCAGTAAGTGTAAAATAACACTAGATAATACATTTGGCCAACTGCATGATCTCATGGGGGGGGCTCTGATGTATGTACATACAGCTCCGGAAAAAATTAAGAGACCACTGCACCTTTTTCTTTCCTTTCCAAAAAAGTTGAAAAGGAATGTTTTGAGTGAGGAACAGAAGGGTTAAAATTAAGAGACCACTGCAAATTGAACGCTTCTGTTCCTCACTCAAAACTTTCCTTTCCAACTTCTTTGGAAAGGAAAGAAAAAGGTGCAGTGGTCTCTTAATTTTTTCCAGAGCTGTATATTCCACTGTTTCTTATATAGCTAATTAAAGATTTCCATGGCCAAAATTATGTTTTAAAAAAAAAACTGCTTAGGGACTTTCATGTAGATATTTATAAACTTGTCTTTGAGCACGTGCTTTCAGTTGAATACTGTATGCGCTACATATAAAATCCAAACATCTGCTTGTGAGTTTTGCTTACCTGCAATCCCCCATCCTCTTTGTGCTGCAAGAATGCATTGGTGGCCCCTTTTTTAGCCATTCGAATCCTTGCCTGGCGCACTTTCTAGAGAATGGAAAAGAATTGGATGGATATTCCTGTCAGCACTTACAAAATACAACCCAGTGAGCAATAACTGGCGAATAAATACAAACTCCCATTTCACGAGACAGATTTCTTGTAGCATTACAAAGCTTTTTCCTGACATTGGCACCTACAGTCAGAATCCTCCTACCAATTCCTCCCCACTTCAGATGCAAAAAAGCGAAGGAACTATCCACCTGCACAACACACTGACATGCCAGATGATGAGAACGCCTCACTCTCTTACCTGCTGTGCCCGCATCTTATCTGCCCTTTGGTTCTGGTGGTAGATTCGGCTGAAGTTTGAGACTATAACGGGCACAGGTAAAGCAATCACCAGCACACCACTGAGGGAACAGATGGAGCCAAATATCTTGCCTGCTATGGAATCTGGAACCATGTCTCCATATCTGCAAACAGCAACAACAAGCCAGTGGGGGATTAAAGTGAGGAATGCTTCTCTCAGGTCATTACTGTGACTAGTGAAACAGAACTGATATCTTTCAACATCACAGTGTATACAAAGGTGCACACCAACGACTGTGAGTGTAAACGTGTCAATCATTTGGCCTTGCATTTCAAACAATTTTATTTAAAATTGTTATTAAAGAAAAAAGAGCATAGATTCAGACTAATACGGCGACCTTTGAATGCGAGCGTAACCCTTAACCTGTAAAAAGTGGGATGTCGCTTTTTGTTAAATCTGATGTGCTTTTAACGACAGGAATGACAGAAAATGACGCTTTGGCTCGTTCTACACATTCTATCGAATTCTACTGAAACATGTTTTTGTCCCCCATGATGAGATCAGGGAGAGGACTTTGTCCATCCGTCACACGAGATGCCTCAGACACCACTGGGATGATTTTAAGGAAACTTAGGGGAATGATGCAACGGGCCATAGAGATCTTGCCGTTACAAAATCAGATGGTGGCTCTATAACTACAATAAAAAAAACTACTTTGAAAGGTCACCCTGTTAGGCATTTGTTATGTAGGTCTCTATTCACAAGGAACCAGTTTGTCGCAGAGACCGTAAGGTCTGCCATGATGCCATTTTAGACTTACATGTTTATCTGTTTTGATTCAATGGATTTGTTGTTTTCAGTAGTTTGTAGTGGACACATTCACAAAACTCTCGATCTAGATCAGTCCTGTTGTTCTCAACTACCTGTTTGAGACAACTCCAAAGATTCCCTCTTTATTTTTTACCAGGTATATTGACTGAAAACACATTCTCATTTATGCAACAACCTGAATACTTTCGAGAAGATATTGCAATGCAGAGGGACACAACAACAGAGTTTTCACCTTTTTTTTTTTTTTGCATTTTTTAGCAGACACTCTTTTCCAGAGTGAATTACGGTTACTTAGTGCATACGTTTGATTTCACTTTTTCACATTGGCCACCCATGGAAATCAGACCCACAATCCTTGTGTTGTTACTGGTCTAACCACTAGGCTACCTGCCACCTCTAATTGAGCTGAGTGGATGGTGTCATGGATACAGCCACATCTAGTTTAATGATGTTGCCAGCATCAGCCAGGCACTAACAATTGCAAAATAATGTTTAATTCGATGTAGTAGGAATCAATTGCTTGTTAAATTGAACCATCTGGGTGTCCCATTGACTAACATTATAGCTGATGTATTAAAAGCTGACATTACTGCACTCAGATCCACAGCGATCATTTGGTTTGACCGACATGACAAGTTGATCCCACACCACTGGGAAACTGATTACCCCTCCCACGGAAAATGGTTGACTTACAGTCTTCAAAGAGAAATTACTTAAAAAGGACATTTCCCAAAAAATTGGTTGTTACCACCATTATACAGTCTTCTAATCCCTTCAAACAAGATATTGCAAAAAAGGAAGGATATCAACAACCTTGTTTGATTTCGATTAGGACATCACAGCGTATTCCATCATCAGTGAAATTATGGACAGAAGCTTCTAGGTTGGGGATGTATTGCAGATATTCTTCTTAATTCCTGAC
Organism: Esox masquinongy; assembly: GCA_016801175.1. Lineage (NCBI taxonomy): Eukaryota > Metazoa > Chordata > Actinopteri > Esociformes > Esocidae > Esox > Esox masquinongy. The sequence continues at coordinate 15,364 of JACXGI010012019.1, read as the reverse complement.
TGATATCAACCTAATACTCCCAGTGGAGCTGGAGAACAGCTTTCCAACAAGTCTAGAAAGTAGACTATTTTAAGGAGCATGATCCAGATCAACTGAAAATCAACTGAATAAGTTGGTTTAAAAACAGTCTATGTGGCATCAGTATGAGTCACAAACATTTATCCTAGTGTCAGTAGGATAATTCTGGTTATAAAGTCAGTCTCGTACTGTCACGTATCCGGTAAAGCTGGACACCAAACGCAGACTTTATGAGCAACAAAAGGGTTTCATGAAGAAACTAAGGCAGGTAAAAACAAGAAAACAGCAGGCAGGCAAAAACACAGACTAGTGGCCGGTACATACACAAAAGACACAATGACCCAACAAAGGGCTAACAGAATAGGGCAAACTAAATAGGGTGCTAACAAGGACTAAACAACAGGTGAAAACAATCAGAACAAAAAAGACAGGCCATGTTAAAGAACAACAGCAAAAACAAAACAGAACCTTACAAAAACAAAACAGAACCTTACATGTACAATACTGAGTGTTGGGGGATTCTTGGAAAACATTTTTGTCACAGATTACAGCTGGCAGCACTCATGTAATCATGTAAAATGAAGTTAATTGGTTAAAGAACACACACAGAGAAGCTCAAATTGCCAACTTATTGTGTCTTATCTCTATCTAGTTCTCAAAACCCATTGGAATAAACCCATGGTCAGAGAAGAAGGACCTCTAGCTACAACATCCAATGAGATTTATGAACTAAACAAGAAAAAAATATGTGAAGGGTATGAAACTGAGATATTCTGCTTCTAATACAATAGACAGCTACATCAAACCACACCCTGAATCCAATTCACCTTGGATTTCAGTCGTTGGCCATCAGTTTTTCTTATTTTTATTAACAACTTCTAAAATGAAGGCAAAACAAAAATGTTCAGCCACTCATTAATGTTCTAGGCCAGGGGTGTTCAACTACTACCCATGAGGTCTGGAGCCTTCTGGTTTTCTGTTCTATCTCATCATTAGTTGCACCCACCGATGACCCAGGTCTTAAGAAGTCCCTGATTAGAGGGTTGCAATATAAAATGGTGCTACAGGCTTTGAGGTCTAAAGTTGAATAACCCTGTTAAAGGCACATGTTTTCTTAGAATGTGGCACATAATTTCTATGTGCATGGACATTTACAACACATCATAGGAAATTCAGTCATGGTCCCCTGGAGGTTAAGGTCTAGTTCCCAGAAACCTCCTGGGACAGCATTATGTTGCTTGGTGGTCTTTGTGAAAACATGCACTGGACAGTATAGGCAGTCATCTTACCATCTTAATTGCTGTTAAATATAATCTCAATATTAAAAAAAACAATAGGTTCTATCACGTGAAATGCAACTTTTTCTAATGCTTCCATCATGTATGGACTAATTCTGATCTGCATACATTTACAGTCAGTCTCTGTTACAATAGTATATTGACCTGGAAAATATGGATAAACAAGTCTAATAGGAGGTACATGACAATCGAGTGTAAAGGACAAAATATATTGTAAATGTTATGTCTTACATGAAGAAATAATAACAACCCTGTCCCACAATCTGATTTGATTTACTGCTTCATTCTGCAGTTACTGATGGACTCTTGAGTAATTGCAAGGAGAAATAGAGTTAGATTTCTCACTAGTTGATGGGAAAGCTAATGGAGTTTCTCGTGACTGGGGACATTTGTAAACCACTCAGGCCCTGTAGATCGACACTATAGTGAGTAGTTTGTTGTGCCTTATTCCGGAGTTATTGCAGCTCAAGCACACCAGAATAGTGCTGAGCAAGCACCTTTCCAACCATCTGAGTGTTTGTAATTCCACTGTGAAAGTAGAGCTGTGGTCGAGGTACGGACTGTGAAGAACAATTGTTTGGACCCAATCATTCCTAAATCACATCGGCCATTACTTAGCATAATCTATCTATCCCAGTCTGTCATAGTTGCACATTTTGGGCTTTAGCTTTTAGGGACCTCCAACAGGTTGACTGAAAGCCATGTGCCATGAATCATGAAAAAAAACATCTTCCAGTGTAATAGTGTAATAAATGTAATTATTCAGAAAGCATGTAGTGGCTCCCAAAAGTATTCATACCCCTTTGAGGTTTTTGCATTTTATTGTGTTACAACATAAAAACTTTGTTTTTCCACTTATCACAAAAAAGTCCATAAAGTCAAAGTAAAAACTAAGATTTGCAAATTGTTCTAAATTAATTACAAATACAAAACAGAAAATAATTGATTGCATTAGTACTCACCTCCTTTAGTGGTAGAGGAAACCCCGGCAGCAATAACAGCCATGAGTCTATATGAGTAAGACTCTACTAGCTTTGCATATCTAGACACATTCTTTGCATAACTGCTCAAGCACTGTCAAATTGAAATGGGAACTTTGGCGAACAGCAATTTTCAACTCTTTCCACAAATTCTTAATTAAATTGTGGTCTGGGCTTTGACTGGGCCACTCCAATACATGTGTCTTAGCTTAAGCCATGCTAGTGTGGCTTTGTCTGTATGTTTGGAGTCATTATTCTGGGGGAAGAGTAGCAGGTCTCTTGCAGACTTCTCTGTGCTTTGCTGCATCCATCTTGCCCTCTATTGGCACTAGCTTTCCAGAGAGAGAGAAGCATTCCCAAAGCATGGTGCTGCCACCACCATGCACCTTAATTGCACACAGGTGGACTTCATGTACAACTATTTACGTGACGTCTAAAGAGAATTATATTTGTAATTAATTTAAAACAATTTGCTGACTTTATTTTTTATTTAGAAATCATAGACTTTTTTGTGTTGATCAGTGGAAAAAAACTCCTGATTAAATCCAATTTGTTTTCATGTTGGAACATAATAAAATGTGGAAATGCCCAATCGGAATGAATACTTTCGAGAGCCACTGTATTACTCCACAACTTGGTTCTTTTTTTTCTTTATTGGCATGTAAACTACTCTTTACTATAAACTGTTAATATTCTTTATTTCATGGCAAACAATATTGTTTGCTTATCCTGTACTTGTACTTGTGTTTGGAAAAATGCAAAGTCAGTGCGAAAAATGCATATGACTATGGCACAAATTAGCATAACACCTATCATATGAATGCCCCTCGAGGCAGCCTGGCCTAGATGTGGGTCAAGGTTCAGAAAGGGGTCAGTGTTGATTGTCACTAGTTTAAAGGGATAACTGGGTGGATAGTGAACTGAGAAATCACATAAAACTATCAACCCAATGCTTCACAGTTTCCCTTAGTCCCATAGGTTAAACATACCATCAAAGACTGAAACTCATTGGGTGTCTCACCTATTTAATACAGATGGTCACATAACATTTCTAACTGATGTATATATTGTGAGTGGAATTGTTGTGTGTGACAGTATGATTTGTTGAACATTAATCTACAAACAGCTAATGCAAAGTGACAGCCCCACAAGCATGACTTGACATTCTATCAAACCTAATGAAGACAATGTTCTCATCAGTGACTGCATCAGGTAATGTTTAATTTCCTAATGAACAGGGAACTACTAAGTGCCTGATAATTAAATTGTGACGATTCTCCCTTGGTTAGCCAACAATGTTAATAATGATAGGAACACACCACTGTCTAACACAAGGATAATTTATTTACTGCATTTTCGTTGTTTGCAATGTGAATCAGCATTAGCCAACCATTATCAGCACCCCCTGTTCAAACTATTTTCCACTTTTTGAGTACTGGTATTCCCCAATTCAGCCAATTAAATTCCTGTCAATTTCTGTTACTGTGGAGTTTGTTACAGAATATCATAATTTAATCAATAAATCATGAACAAAGAAGTTACATTTGATTTAAAATGTCAGTAAAAACTATAAAAAAAACATTTATTGGTAGGTCTAGCTTTACTTTTCTAGTTTTGCGAACGGTCATAATCCTCCATACTCATAACTGAAAGGACATACAAAATACTGTATCTTAAAATGTGTAATTTTTGTAATAATGACAACCACTTTAGTCCTGAAAAACTAAGGATACTCTGAATGTTTCTATTAGTTAGTTTACCCTTCGCATTACTGTGTTATCATGTATTTGTAATACTGTTTACAACATTTTTTGGTAGATAAAAGATTGCTTTTCCACTGTTTGACCAGAAATCACGGCCTTTGCTTATTCCTAGTTTTAAGATTGCAAATGGTTGAAAAATGTATATATGTCATCCTTTCTCAAAAAGATAGACTTTAATGTTACATCTAATTTGATATGCTCCTGTGATTTTCCCATTTAAGTGTCCAAGGGCCATTTTACATGAAATTGTCTATGAGTGATTCCATAATGATGGGCCATAAAATATCCCCATTATCACAGCATGAACATGGGCGCTGAAACAGGAAGAGGAGTACATTAAATCCATGTTAGCAATGAATAGTACTCTGCATTGCGGGAGTCTTAAAGGTTGAGAAGTAAGGTTGGTTTGTGATGTTGGGGAGAGAAGGTGCAGAGCAGGTGTCCCATATAGATAACCAGACTATTTACAACTCCCTGTGCACAGGAACTGTTCAATTTGCAGCGATGATCATGAAAAGACAAGCTATACCTAAACACAAACCTAAGCCAAACAGGTTTTGTGAAATATTTTGTTAAAGCTTTAACCTGTTTTTTATTTTCACATTTATGGGGCATTTCAGTGTGTGCTAACATTTGCATTTGGTGTTTTCACAGAAACATTAAGACAATTTATTGCACATGACATTGCCATAGTTTTCTGGTGGCTGACTAAGAGATGCAAGGCAATATATTTTTCTTTTGATAGAGTGGACTCTGATTCTGGACATGCTGGTTATTGCAGTGTTGATGCCAAATACTAGATAGTTAGTCAACGGTAATTAGTTCGAAACTATATTCCTGATGTTAAAACTGTGAAGCTACACATTGAGGAAGAACATTCAGTAATGGCTCATTGGAAAAGTCCACAGAGTAGAACTGAAACTATTTGTTATGGCCCCCTTGGACATGTTCTTTGTCATGTTGGGCAGAGGTACACATTGATTACTCTGAAATGTATAGTTGCCATGTGTGACACGGATAGAATACAGAATACAACTGTGCCCTACTGTGAAAAGCTTGGCTTGGCATCCAGAGTCACACGAAGCATTACAATGAGGTGTCCCTCTATTTACACCAACATTCCATTTGAGGTAATTCTTGAGATACTCTCACTCCATTGCAAACGTCACTCCACAGGGAAGGCAAAGAAGGATTTCAAACAGTTATTGTAAAATGGCATCCTTTCATAATCTCAAAACAGAACAGGCCATCTACTGGTGTTTCAGTTTTTAAACTTAGGGTATAATGCATTCACAGGATCTTATCATCAGCACTCCCCCTCGCCCTGCTCCATCTGTTTTGTTTAAAATGTGATATCAATAATATTGATTGTGGTTTTAGAAATAAGTAATGCTTGCCATTTAATATGGTACTGTATGCTTGTCCTGGTCAAACTTTTCCAACACTGTACATTTACCCAAACATTGAATCATACCAACTGCCCAGGGCCGGTTATCTGCTCCATAGTAATTTTGAATGTGTGCCTGCACATCATTATGGCTTTAATCATTTCAGCATGCGGGCAGTTGTACCATATTTGTATGGCTTTAGACTTGCCCTTCAAGGTACCTCCGTTTAAAAAGGGAAATGCAACCCAAGCTGACTGCATCTATTGGCTTTAAGCCCAGGGCTAGGGACTGAAAGACTGCAGCATCGCTGTCAGACTATACCAAACCAATAAACTATTTCAGATGATTGGAAATCACATGTACTACTTAAAATATCGTAAAAATATGACATGCAGATGCTGAAAATTATACCACCAAATAAGTCACTGAAAATGTGGTTGTAACAAAAAATTTAATGGAGCTTTATTTTAAAGCTGAAATGTTAATATTTGATCAAGTATTTTAATATTTAATCTGAGATTTTCATATTTTCTTGGCTAACCCAGAGCACTAAAGCCAATGATGTCAAAAGTTATAACTTTCCTACAGGTACAATCCTTCTCTTTTTGTAACTTATGTAAATTGCATGTTTTCATAAACTTATGATATTGCTTGTCAAAATTTACGAGGATTAAAATATATTTTGAGGAACTACTTATGTTTATTAGTATTGATTGCAGATTGGCGGATAACTGTCTTTCATTAAAAAAAAGATTGTGTCTTCTACAACTTTTCTACATTTACTGTCCTTCTCTGCTTAGCCAGACTCAATCATCTCCAGCAGAACCAGCACCTGCCTGCCATTCAGTCCAAATATCATGATGTGTTTGTTCATTTTGACCTAACAAAATTTCTATTCAGTTTGACTCAACAGAGGTTGGTAATAATAGGAAAAGAGGTGGGAGTGCTGGCTTGTCAGGGTGCCAAAAGTTGATGAGTAGATGAGATGGGGAAAGGACAAATATGAAGGAAAAGAAGAGGAAGGACATGAGAGGTCAAGGAAACAAGAGCAGTGTGGGGGAACAGGCTGATGACCAAGAGGACACTCCAGTGTCATGCTGACAGAAGAAGGACTTTGAGAACATAAAACCTCCACACAACCCCCAGAGAACAGGTTGTCTGGCTGTGACCATGCCAAAGAGCTCAGGTGTGGTTCTATAAGCAGGCCTTTTTAGATTGAGAAGGAGTCTCTTATGCCAGGAGTTTTGGATGTCCGGATACAGTGCAGACAATGTGCAGACAAATGTGTGCATTAATTACTCAGTGTTTGAGTGAATACTCATATGGAAATTACAGAAAGCCTCTAACCAAGAATAATGCTGATAATGAATTAAAGAAGAAAAAACAATTTATTTTATCTTGGCATAGCACTTTTTCTATTATTCTTATGAGTGTTGAAGTGATCTGGCCCTTTGAGATACACATAACCTCTCAGAAATATTACAAAGCAGGCCCATTGAATTTAAATTCAAACTGACACATTAGATACTAAACAGAGGTCATTAGGTTTTAATGTAAAAATAAAGATCAGAATCACAGGAAGAGAATACTGTCTGCCCAAAATGATGTCAAAGGGAATACACAGAAGGTCCTTGGCTGGTTGTGTAAAGCCAGATTGACCAGATATCAGCCCATTTGTGATGACTAAGCTAGAGAAAGGCATTCATTATCAACAACATCTAAAAAACAACCACATCTACTAAACTGATTTATGAAGTAGCAGAGGAAGGGCAATTAAACTCAATGTTTATCGCATCTACAGATTACATTTGGACTGTTTGTCTTTACCAACAGATAAGATGTTAGGGTCAAACTTATATATATATATATATTCCCTCTTTTTATCCTTTCCCAATGTCATCAAATGTTTCTCTTCGCTACAACTCCAAATGGATTCAAGAGAGTTGAAAATCACGGAAAGCCTTCCTTCTAGGCTTTCTTCCCCCATCAAGCCATTCTACTGTTTTCCACACTGCACATCCAAGGAGGAAGTCATGCAAATCAAGATGTGCAATCCCCAGACAACTTTTGACCGTTTTGCAGGCACCCAAACTGTCTGAAGAAGTCGCTAGAGAGCAATGAAACAAGGGAATCACTGCTGTTGTACTTTGGTGACCTCCAAACTCATTTCAAAAATAGCACCCACCAACCACTACCCCCGCCATGCCACCACCTTTTGGTTCTGTGTTTTTTTCTGCAGGGGGATTAGGACTGCGTAACTTGCTCATTGCCATGAATAATATTACGGTGTTAATATTGTTTTTAGTAGTATTGTATACACAATCATCTGATGGTGGTGAGTTACCCCAAAGAAACAGAGCCAAATGCAAAGATGTGTATGAAATTTTCAAACTCAAGTTGTCATATTATAACTGACAATCCATTCTTCTTGGAGACATCTTTGACACTTAATTTAAGGTAGATAATAAAATTAATTTCCTATTCATGGACTGCTATGCTTCATGGATCAAGGTGTTGAAGTATACTATATCCTATATCTGACAGATATTAGAAAAAAAATTCTATCCCCATTTTGTACCATGTTACTATTTTAATGCTTATATCAGCAGTTGCACCACTGCATTCAGAAGCAACATAATTTGTTTACCTCTGAACCCTGATCACATCATAGAGAAATAAACTACAACACATTTTAGAATCCTTTTAATGTTACTGGTGGAAATTAGCCCAAACAGTTCATTCCTGACGATCCTTGTGGTAAAAACTTCCATTTGAAGAAAAGTCACAGCTCACAAATCAAGTGAAAGTTACAGCCAAAAACAAACAATGCCATGTTGTAGCCCAGACTAAGTGAGTGGTGCCTGTTACTCTATGTTTATTTTTTGTCTGGTTTCTATAAGCAACACACAAGGAGTAAATTATGGTAAATATGTCATGAAGGCTATGTAAATATGGTCAATGAGGGATATTTCACCTTAAGTAATATCCTAGTTTACCATAATCTCTTTTGGAATAGATAGTATATTCTTTTGTAAGTTGCTTGTGAACTTTTGTCTTATTACCTTACATGTTTGTTTATATTATATGGCAAATAAATTAGAAATCAAAAGGTTATTAATAAGTTAAACAATCACAATTGCTTTATTAAATCCAATTATCATAACCCTAAGCGTTGTGGTACTCCCCATGTTAAAAAACAGACCCAAAGAGCTAATTGTGAAAAGATTGTGAATTGTCCCTCCCTACTCATCGACAGGGTGGGTCACTGAAGTCAAAAGCTTCATGTTCCACTGTGTGCACACTGAGGACCTGAAATCAGCCCTTTATGGCTCCACCATGAAATGCCTTAGGGGGCACTTTGAATTCATGGAGATGCAACTAGTAGTGCCCTTTAAAAGTCAGATGGCTCCTACTGTTTAGATGTAGAATAGGATCTGAAATTGATCTAAAATGTAGCAAAACACATCAACAACCATCATTTAATACAAGAAAGTTATGTGTCCCATTAAGAAATACAAGCATTAATACTGAGAGCAACATACCAACACACCCACACTGTGTTGTTTTCATATTGACATCTCATCTTAGAAAACTGTGTAATGCAGATGGATAATAACTGAGGGGACATCTATAGTAGGCTACACAGCAAAGTGTAGTGAAATTGGAAATATGGTCAAATATTCAACAACCTTCATCTTATGCTCAAGAAAGCACACAATGTTTGGGAGATACATTGGTCACTGTCCTTAAATTAATTAAATAATGCAAAGCCATACAAAACCTTAGGCACATAATAATAATAATAATAACAACATTTTCACATCTCCTTCTCAAATGCCAGTCAAACAAGCAGCTTTTAGTAGATGAAATATACAGCACATTTGTTCACTAAATAGTACAATGTCCTTTAGGGTGGACATTTGTATACGTTGCTGTAGATGACCAACATGTTAATCCATGTTGTAGTGCCAACAACACTGTCTGCATTGCTGACAAAGGTCCCCCAATTTGAAGAACAAGGACTGATTACCATTTATTGTTGCAGGCTGCTCTACATTGCCTTCAGAAAGTATTCAGACCCCTTCAATTTCTTCACATTTTCTTGTGCTATAGACAAAATTTCTAATTGATAAAGTATATACTTTTTGCCATCAGTCTACACCCTGGGCCGGGATACTTGACATATACTATGCATTCATATTCATCAAAACGTAGGCAAATAGCCACTACTAGGCTGTAACTGATTGGCAGAGGAATTCTCCTCCCAGAGGATTCTGACAAACCTCTAAAGCTGCCCCATCTAGAGCTTAAGTCTCAGGCTGCATTGCCAAACTACTCCAACTATGGCAGCATGGCTTTTCATGTGGGTGGTGAGGTCAGTCCAACCCACCAGTGGGAGTACGGTGCCCAACAAAAAGTCAAGGTTCACCCTCTCCCTACCCTACACAACTCCTCCCCATGCAGTCTAATCTATGCTGTGGCTTTTGTACTTCAACAATGCATGTGCACGAAAAAAGGCAACAGTGATGGATCATGGATAAATGGCATGACAGTCAATGAGGGATGTTGCAAATAATGTTTTTGCCAATTGTAGTCCACAAGAGAAAATATAACCATTTTAAAAACATCTCAGGGAAATATCCAGAGAGCACTATGGGCAGTTTTGTCACATTAACTTTTTGGGGAATTCAATTTATTTTCACCTAAAGTTTACTTTGTAACAGAAGTGATATAAGGAATTATATTGATATTCATCCACTGGAGGTGGAAGGCCTTACGTGTGTAAGTGAATGGCCTTCATGAATATATACAAGTGCTCCTAGATTATATTCTAGTCTTCAGTCATTACATACAGTAGAATCCAACTACTGTACTGTATGTCCCTACTGTATGTTAACACTGTAGACCCCAGAGGCAGTGGTTAAGATCACTAGACCACCATAGGCTATTGAATATTAACATATTAACTTAATTACATTTTTTTCTCAGTAATAACGCATGACTAAAGTGCAAGAGCTATAGAAGAAATTAACTGACCAACCTTAGCCTTCGCCATTAGATAATATGGTTCTGAATTACTGTGAAGTATGTTGTACATAATGTACTGTATATAACAGTATGAATTAATGATTTAACAGGCTCTCAGTTTAACTGGATATAGAAAACAAATCACATTGGCACTGTACTGTTACTCATTAGAAGGTAGAAATTGCTGTGCATGATTTCGTAAGCTTTAATTTGACTAACTTCTAGTATGTTCTTTTCAGCACAGTATTACATTCAATAGATACAATGCAATTTAGGCACATCTCCCCTTCTAACAGTTCATCCAAACAGTGTAGTAGTTAGTAATTATTTATTGATAAGAAACATATAAAAGTTTCAGGAGGAAGGATTGGTATTTCGTGTTCCTCTGCTAGCCCATGATATTTCATTGTTTACACCGCCCGGCTTCACCTTTCTGCAGCGATGTGGTGGTATGCAGCTGGCATGTAGTAGAATCCTCATCGACACCCTAGTTAGACACAAGTTCAGTGTGCAAGCCGGTGGTAGATACTTACTTTAAATATTCACAATTTTTATTATAGTATTATTACAGTATAAACATAAAAAATTTCAAACATTTAAGGACTTGAATGCTCATCAACCTGGCTTAAAACAGTTTATTTAAAATGATGTGCTTATATAAGTAGTGGAGTTTCTACAATATAACCAATATGGAAGTATGATTCCTTTGGTTTATGGGTAACAAATGTATGTGTATTGATCTATTAATCGGCTAAAATAAGCATTTTATGTATGTCCGTGAAAATGTTACCACTTTTCACGGACATAAATAAAATGCAGAGCCAGCAAAAGAATGCCATGAATTCACATACACTATGGTCCAAAAGTTTGGGGTCACTTAGAAATGTCCTTGTTTTCAAAAGAAAAAAGTTTTTTGTCCATTGAAATAACATAAAATTGATCAGAAATACAGTGTAGACATTGTTAATGTTGTAAATGACTATTGTAGCAGGAAATGGTTGATTTTTAATGGAATATCTACATAGGTGTACAGAGGCCCATTATCAGCAAACATCACTCCTGTGTTCCAGTGGTTGGTTGTTTGCTAATCTAAGTTAATCATTTTAAAAGGCTAATTGATCATTAGAAAATCCTTTTGCGATTGTTAGCACTGCTGAAAACTTTCTACTGAAACTTGTCAGTCTATTCTTGTTCTGAGAAATTAAGGCTATTCCATGTGAGAAATTGTCAAGAAACTGAAGATCTCGTACAACAATATGTACTACTCCTTTCACAGGACAGTGTAAACTGGCTCTAACCAGAATAGTGAGAGAAGTGGGAGGACCTGGTGTATAACTGAGCAAGAAGTCAAAACATTAGTGTCTAGTTAGAGAAACAGACGCCTCACAGGTCGTCAACTGGCAGCTTCACCAAATAGTACCCGCAAAACACCAGCCTCAACATCAATAGTGAAGAGGCGACTCCGGAATGCTGGCCTTTTAGGCATCTAAATGAGACAAGAGAAAGTGGCAAGCTACTGACATACATGCATGTATCATAATGACACCAGATACAGTTTGTCTAGTCATGTTCAGCTACTGTTTCCACCTAACCTCTCAGTATACTCCACTAGTTTCAATAAAACCAGCTCAGTCAGCCCAGACCAGTGGGACGGGCTGGTGTAATGGCAGGAAGTTGAGGTAATGCATCCTAGCCATCTTCTAACAGGTGCATAAAATGTGATAAATGCAGCACAGTGAGAGGCTGTGCTGTGAATGAATGTGAATCCTCTGAACAATGCAAATTATCACATCACAAGGAGTTATAAAATATGTTATATACCAAGCCACACCTCCAATATAAATTCTCAGAATGCATTTCCCTTTGAAGTCACCTCTAGAGTTGCCATGGATGACTGTATTTGTTAATGTGACACGGTGTTTGTACTCATTCATTTCAAATCCTTTGGCCTTTATTTGAGATTCTTGAGAAATATTATGAATATTAAACTACATTTTTTTACAGTAAATATCTAATCAGACCTTATTTTGAATTGTTGCTTTGCAAAGTAAGGTGGCCAGAAAGTCATGATTTCTTATAACTTTCCAAAAATTCCCTGATGTAAACCAAAAAAACACAGCATCTAATGGAATTTCCGGAAAACGTGGGAACTTAATCAGAATGGTATTTTATCAGAATGGTAAAATACCATTCTGATTATGTTCCCAGGAGAAGTGTGAAGCAAGTCAGCAAGTCTGTGATGTCTGTTTCTAAGTATTTTATTAAAGAATGTAAAACAATGTTTGCTGCATTTTATTAAATAAAGAATACCTGTTGTTTAGGCCCGATAATAAATGTGGTAATACTATAAGTTCACTAAACATTTGAAGTACCCCTAACATTTGAGCTACAGATAAGTCAGTAAAATATTTAGAAAGTACAGAGTCTAGGGAACAGAATCCTCTTGGTTTTCAGCCATGGTCACATTTGTGGTTCGGGGTGGCCCATAATATATATATACATATAACTATAACTATATATATATATATATATATATATATATATATATATATATATATATATATAATATATATATATATATAATATATATATAGTTCTGTCAAACATTTAAAATTGACAATCCTAATTTGGCTTAAAATATTCTGTAGTTTAATCGGAATTTTAAAATTTGTTCAAATGTGTCCATAATAAACAGTTTTCTGTTTAAAAAGCAGTGTGTTATATTAAAGACATACTATGTTGTATTGAAAACTATGGACAGTGCTTGAATTAAGTAAATACAGGAGCTGTATTTTTCCAAGTCTTCAATCCCATTTAGAATCTGTGGCCCTTTTTGAAAAATGCATCATCCAAGTAAGATGAACAACTTTGAGCAAATCTTTCAACAATGGGCCAACATCAAAGCTGGTACAGTACATATTTACCGAAAGACTTATATAAATATATAAATATGTAGGAGCTGAATACTTATGCAAGCAACATACAGTGAGGGAAAAAATTATTTGATCCCCTGCTGATTTTGTACGTTTGCCCACTGACAAAGAAATGATCAGTCTATAATTTTAATGGTAGGTTTATTTGAACAGTGAGAGAGAATGACAACAAAATAATCCAGAAAAACGCATGTAAAAAATGTTATAAATTGATTTGCATTTTAATGAGTGAAATAAGTATTTCATCCCCTCTCAATCAGAAAGATTTCTGGCTCCCAGGTGTCTTTTATACAGGTAACAAGCTGAGATTAGGAGCACACTCTTAAAGGGAGTGCTCCTAATCTCAGCTTGTTACCTGTATGAAAGAGGAGAACTGGGTGAAAGTGTTGTGGTCAGATGAGACCAAAATCTAGCTCTTTGGCATCAACTCAACTCACCGTGTTTGGAGGAGGAGGAATGCTGCCTATGTCCCCAAAAAAACCATCTCCACCGTCAAACATGGAGGTGGAAACATTATGCTTTGGGGGTGTTTTTCTGCTAAGGGGACAGGACAACTTCACCGCATCAAAGGGACGATGGATGGGGCCATGTACCGTCAAATCTTGGGTGAGATTCCAGCATGACAATGACCAAAAACACACGGCCAAGGCAACAAAGGAGTGGCTCAAGAAGAAGCACATTAAGGTCCTGGAGTGGCCTCGACAGGAGATCAAATAATTTTTTCCCTCACTGTATTTATGTTGTTTTTCCTACAAATATTACCCAACATAAACCAATTGGGCCATACAATAATTTGCTTTGTATTTTTTAAAATGAAGATAAGATGAGGTGTAATACTGAAATTGTATTCTTAATATTTAATATGAGACAGGAATATAGAAGTTTCCAGGTGTGAAAAAAATATTAACATGACCTCAGTGGCTTTTACATTTTTCCCTAGCCTGAGTGTTCCCAAACTGACAAAAGAGTTGCTGACGTAGACGACTACAACTATCGTTGTTAAACATGATGTGTTGCGTTTGCTTTGCAGCAAATATTGTACAGTGAGTTAAATGCTTGAATGTTCAACATTATTAGAGGCATCCTAAACTACTAAAAGATTAAAACGACAAGATGAGATATAGTGCAGAGAAATACATAACTGTGGTTTCCATTTATGTCATTCTGATTAATAGCTGAGAGTTAAGAAGCAAAAACATTTTAAATGTGTTCCTGTTTGTCTATTTTCAGCGTGCCACAGGGAGCTGCTGGCTTCTGGACATGGGGGTAATTCATCATCAGAAAAATGAGATCCTCAGGTGATAGCTGTACTACAGGTAATGCCATATGTGACACCTGTTCTGTAGGTGATATCTGTACTGTAGACAATAACTCAAAATGTATATATATATATACATTTTGAGTTATTGTAGACTTTTTATATCCACTGTATATATATATATATATATATATATATATATATATATATATATATATGTATACAGTGGATATAAAAAATCTACACACCCCTGTTAAACAATAACAATTATTTTTCATTTTTCCCCCTCAAAGATTTCTGTTTGTTTTTCAATTGAATTGTTCACATTATGGGTCACATTAAAAGAGGAAAAAGTTCTGCCATGATTTCTCTTTGTCTTATTCTTTTACATCACAAGAACCTGGCATTTTAACAGGGGTGTGTAGACTTTTTATATCCACTGTATATATATACATATATAATACTACATGTGATACCTATACTGTAGGTGTTACCTGTACTGTACATGATAACTGTAATATAGATAACACTCTATGTGATACCAGTACTGTAGGTGTTGCCTGTACTGTACATGATAACTGTAATATAGATAACACTGTATGTGATACCAGTACTGTAGGTGTTGCCTGTACTGTACATGATAACTGTAATATAGATAACACTGTATGTGATACCAGTACTGTAGGTGTTGCCTGTAC
>JACXGI010012018.1:0-23637 GCA_016801175.1 Esox masquinongy | reverse complement strand
CTTGTAAGAGAGACAATGATGAAACATGTTGATGGGTGTACTTAGGGGCAGTTTTGAGTCATTTTTCCTGAACTTTTTACATAAAAAACACATTAATCTAGACATGAAATATGTATTGTAATTCATATGATTGGTTCTGTTTGTGTGTGTGTGTGTGTGTGTGTGTGTGTGTGTGTGTGTGTGTGTGTGTGTGTGTGTGCAGGCTGGAGTTTCAGTATGGGCTCAGCCTACCAGTTCCACAGTTGGAGGGTGTTTGTGGTGGTTTGTGCTCTACCCTGCATGTGTGCTGTCGTTGCTCTCACCTTCATGACAGAGAGCCCACGATTCTTCTTAGAGGTAAGGAATGTGTGTGTGTGTGTGTGCGTGTGTGTGTGCGTGTGCGTAACTCTTCTCAATCTATTTTCAGATGGGCAAACATGACGAAGCCTGGATGGTTCTGAAACAGGTCCATGACACAAACATGAGAGCACGTGGAGAACCAGAGAAAGTTTTTACTGTGAGTACAATGCTCTCTCTCTCTCTCTCTCTCTATGTTTTCTCTCCTCCATCATTCTCTCTCAGTCCCTCTCTTCTCCCTCCTCTCTCTCGCCCATCCTTTCTCTACTATATCTGCCTCTCCTCTCTCTGTCTCTGTATTTCTCTGTCTCTTTCTAACTATCTTCACATACAAATTGACTCAATTTGTACCACTGTAGGTGAACAGAATAAAGCTTCCTAAGCATCTTGATGAGCTGGTGGAGATGCAGTCAGAATCAGCCAACCCTGTTGCCAAAGTCCTCTTCAGGATCAGAACTGAACTCAGAGGGGTAGGACTGGTTGATTGGATCAAAGAACATGATATGAAAGCATAAAGATGACTTTAATTTAGGTATTTATTGCGTTCTTTATATCATCCTCTCTCTGTAGATCTGGCTAACTTTTATGAGATGTTTCCAATATCCAGTCAAAGACAACACCATCAAATTAGCCATTGTGTGGTTTACGCTGTCTTTTGGGTAAGAATCTTCTCTACAGAGGGTGTGTTGTGTTGTGCTCACATACAGCATTCAGCACTAGATCTGTTAAGAAATGCCAACATGCTAACATCTGACTACTCATCTACTGGGGTCTTCACTGGTCAAAAAAGTTTGAAAAAATTCAAAATGAAACCACATCTTCACCACTTGACCTGACATTTATACACAAAAAATTAAATGTTGATGACAAACAAACCCGTTTTGTGGGAAAAAGGGAAAAAGGGAAAAACAGACCCATGCCCATTTGGATCCGAGAGACCAGTTCATAAATATGCTAAACAAATTGTCCAAATGAGCCGCACATTTGGGCTACTTACCATATGTTATATACTGCATGTCCTTAAACCTAACATTATATGTCCTTATACCTAGCCTAGCCTAGCCTAACCTGTTAATGTATGTTACATGTCCTTAAACCTAGCTTAGCCTAACCTCTTACTGTATTTGCAGGTCCTTAAACATAACCTAGCCTAACCTCTTTCTGTATGTGACATATCCACAAACATAACGTAACCTAACCTCTTATTGTATGTTACATGTGCGTAAACATAACCTTGCCTAACCTCTTACTGTATGTTACGTTTGTAAACCTAACCTAGCCTAACCACTTAATGTATGTTACAAGTTCGTAAACCTAACCTAGCCTAAAACACTTACTGTGTGTTACAAGTTCATAAACTTAACCTAGCCTAACCTCTTATTGTATGTTACATGTTCTTCAACATAACCTAGCCTTAGAGTAATAGTTTTAAAATAACAACTCACTGTGTAAAGAGTCGGCTATTAAAATAATCCATCAGATGGTCACAGTAGTTATTATAGATGTTTGATCATCACTGCCATGCTAGTTACATATTTGTTGACATTCCCAGAAGTATTTTGCCATTATTTTCCAAAAATGTAGTAGTTTGATGTAAAACAGTGCATACTGGGAAGCTGGAGGCTTTGAAAATACCCAAGAGGGAGAATGTCATTCAGATGTGTCTGTGAGGGAGCCTATCTGTTCATGGTTGTTTGATCAGGATTGGTATGTTCCCAAGGGTAAGAGACTCCTGTGGTATTTACCAATATTCATTGAAACACAAAATTGTTTTGCTTTAACAAAAGCTGTCTACTGAATTAAATTTGCTCTTTAGCTACTGCCTATAAACACATGGTGAACAAGCCTGACCCATTTTTTTGCAGTTTTTATTCAGTGCATTTTTTGTCCAAATGTGCATACATTTTCCAGCTTTACATTGCTATAGAATTTTCACTAATTTGTTATGTTCCCAAACATTGAAAATTATGGAAAAGGGCAAATTTCCGCATCTATGCAATCGCTTGTCTGAATATTTGAAAGGGCCACCAGCGTATTCCTTGGAGTATACTGTATTTCAACATATCTTAAGATTTCGTATTGTTAAAATGCTGTCAGTTCCACTTTAAGATAACAAGCTTGGACAGTTTTCTCATTACCTCATACATTTCATTAACAAAGGTATGATTTGTGTGATTCATTTATTTTTTGCTATGAGAAAGGAGAGGAGATGAATGAGCTTAATGGAAGCTAAGGATCATTAGGTGAAATGAAATGATTAAAAATGTAACCATGACAATGAGTGCCATAGGATCTTTAGTGGAAATAAAGAGTCCAGACACCCGCTTTAACGACCCATCCCAGCACTCTGCACAGGGCAATGTCCCCTTCACTTCTCTGGGGCATTAGGGATTTATTATTAAAACCAGAGCAAGAAGTGTCCAAAATTGGCCCTCCAACAGCCCTTCCCATATCTTATCTCCTATCCAGGGACCAAACAGAACTGACTACTGTTGTGCTCAAACGTTTGCATACCCTTGGAGAATTGATAATATATGTACCATTTGTAAAGCAAAAATGAGTGAGCAGGCAAAACACATGTCTTTTATTTCTTATGGGATTCACATTCAACTGTGGGTCATAACAGAATGGCACAATCATAAAACAAAACATGGCAACAAGGAAAAAAATGAACTGACCCCTGTTCAAAAGTCTGCATACCCTTAGTTCTTAATACTGTATATTGCCCCCTTTAGCATCAATGACAGCGTGCAGTCTTTTGTAATAGTTGTCTATGAGCCCCGAATTCTTGCAGGTGGTATAGCTGCCCATTCGTCTTGGCAAAATGCCTACAGGTCATGCAAAGTCTTTGGTCGTCTTGCATGAACCGCATGTTTGAGATCTCCCTAGACTGGCTCGATGATATTAAGGTCAGGAGACTCCAGAACCTTCACCTTTTTTTGCTGTTACCACTGGAGGGTCAACTTGGCCTTGTGCTCAGAGTCATTGTCGTGTTGGAAATTCCAAGAGCGTCCCATGCGCAGCTTTCGTGCAGAAGAATGCAAATTGTCTGCTGGTATTTTCTGATAACATGCTGCATTCATCTTGCCATCAGTTTTCACAAGATTCCCTGTGCCTTTAGCGCTCACACCCCCCAAAACATCAGTGAGTGTCACGTCCTGGCTATGCCCCTAGCCATCTCTGCACTGGGCTAGGGCCATAGTCAGGACAGGACGGAAGGTGGTACCTCTAGCCACCTCCGATCCTTTTGGTCTCCCCAATTGGAGGCAGGTGTAGATCGTTGCCTCCAAATGGGGACCCTATTTATGTTTTCTGTGTGGCCACACCCGGGGTGGTTCATTTTGGCTTTGTCTTTCCATTGGATACCCCACGTCACTGGTTGCTGCTTTTGTCTTCCTTTTTGATTAAACATGGATTACACCAATTATTTTAACTCTGCGTCTGTGTCCTACCACAACCTCAGCCGTGACAGTGAGCCACCACCATGCTTTACAGTGGGGATGGTATTCTGTTCATTATAGGCCTTGTTGACCCCTCTCCAAACATAGCGCTTATGGTTGTGACCATCGTCGTATTGTGCTCCTTGAAACGACCACACCGTCTTTTTCCAGAGCAGCCTGTATTTCTCCTGAGGTTACCTGTGGGTTTTATTGTTTGGGGTTATATCCCGAACAATTCTTCTGGCAGTTTTGGCTGAAATCTTTCTTGGTCTACCTGACCTTGGCTTGGTATCAAGCGATCCCTGAATTTTCCACTTCTTAATAAGTGATTGAACAGTACTGACTGGCATTTGCAAAGCTTTGGATATCTTTTTATATCCTTTTCCATCTTTATAAAGTTCCATTACCTTGTTACGCAGGTCTTTTGACTGTTCTTTTCTGTTCCCCATGGCTCAGTATCTAGCCTGCTCAGTGCATCCATGTGAGAGCTAACAAACTCATTGACTATTTCTACACAGATGCATATTGCAATTTAAAAAGCCACAGGTGTGGGAAATTCACCTTTAATTGCCATTTTCACCTGTGTGTGTCACCTTGTGTCTGTAACAAGGCCAAACATTTAAGGGTATGTAAACTTTTGATCATGGCCATTTGGGTGATTTCTGTTATCATTATGATTTCAAAAGGAGCCAAACAACTATGTGATAATAAATGGCTTCATATGATCACTATCTTTAAATAAATAAAATACCGTTTTTTTGTATGATCAGTCATATTTTCAAAATCAATGCCAAAATTTCACCATTTCTGCCAGAGTATGCAAACTTATGAGCACAACTGCATGTTTAACTTCAGAGGCAAGCCAGCAGTGGAATACATTATTTTCTTGGAACATCAATGCTATATCCCAATTAATTTCAGATATATTGAAAACAAAACAAACCCCTGAACACTGCTTTAATAAGATCCTTAGAATGTTACCTGTGTCTGTGAAACCATAATTATATTCTAATCTATAATCTGATTGTACAATACTGTTAAGAATGTCATTACTGCATGTTTTGCTGTTGTCTATCAGTGATGTCATATCCTGTGTGTAGGTATTATGGCCTATCAGTGTGGTTCCCTGATGTGATCCATCACCTTCAGTCAGATGAGTACGCCTCCAGAGTGAAGATTCACAACGACGAACGTTTAGAAGACTTCACCTTTAATTTTACACTAGAGAACCAGATACACACCAACGGAGTGTTCATAAACGATAGGTACTGTATAACAATGCAACTTCACTGTCGTTCACACACAATTTCATGTAATCTACGACTTTACTTTTGATGTGCCGTGGTACAAAAATATCTTCCTTTTGATCACAATAATCACGATAAATGTCCCGATGATGTGATCATTTTGCCTTGGTGAATGAATGGTCCTGTTTTTGAATTTTTAAACACCTTCGCTATAGCAAGATACATTATTCTAAAATTGTCCAATGTCGGTCCATGTAGGGGACAAGGTTCTCCAGTGGTGGAATAGTAAAAAGGCATATCCAGTTTGGGGTAGTAGTGTGATCTATCATTCTTGTAAACAACACACCGTTTCCCCTAATGTTCTTCCAACACCTTTATCTACACCGCCGCCAGGAAATTAAAAAACCTTATCTCTCTCCCTCTCCTTAGCTCTACCATTCCTTCTCTGTCTCTTTCTCCCTATCTTACATTCTCTCTCTTTCCATCCTTCTCCCTCCTCCTTCTGTTCCTTATTTCCTCAATAGCGAGGTTATGATTTCTGAGGCCAAAGAGAAGACGTGTGTATTTATACTTCTTCTCTCCAACTCTAACACACCACAACCAAACACAGCGCAACAAAAAACACCACAACACAACACAACATGACACACCACAAAACACCACAACATCACACCACAACACACCACAATATAACACGACACATCACAATACACCACAACACCACAACACACCACATCACACCACAACACACCACAATACATCACATCACACCAAAATACACTGCAATACACAACACACTACAACATGCCACACCACATCACATCACACCACAACGCACCAGAACACAACTCAACACAACACACCACAATACACCACAAAACACTACAGCACACCACACCAAATCATATCACACTACAATACACCACAACACACCACAAAACTCCACAATACACCAAAACATACCATAATACACCATAATACAACACACCATACAAAATTAAAACAATTGGTCACAGGTGATACAAGCTACTTTATTAAATGTGAACTTCTACACGTTTATAGAACTTTGTTGCATAATTTTGTTCAATCAGCAGTCAGTTCTTATTCATGCATTAAAAAAAGGCCACTCCTGAGTTGCTATTTGCAAGAATGGACCAAGTAAGAGACTGAAGAAGAGGGTGGCGTAAGAGGGGTTTATGAGTAATGGTGGAGTAGCTCAAAGGAGTATACGATTTTTTAGATGAAATTTTGTGCCACAGTTATTGTTGTCAATCATGGCCTTTCCATGACAGAGGCTGGGCAGTGGTTCCAGCTCAATGTCAGTGGATCAACTGTGTCATCAATTATAACAGGATTCAGCAATGACACAAGTAAATTAAAATGCTTACAGACCCAAGGCACCTAATTCTGAGTGCAAAGTTAACATATGCAATTGTTTTAAGATGAATTTTGCATAGAGCATTTTTTTAAAAATATTTGCTTCTTTTCTTTTATTTTTCTTCTTGTTGTATAGGTTCATCAGTATGAAGATGAAGTCTGTTACCTTCATAGACTCTACGTTTCAGAACTGCTACTTTGATGACGTGTCCACAGTGGGCTCCTTATTCAAGAACTGCACCTTTATAGAAGCCTTCTTTTATAACACAGGTTGACTCCCACCCCCTACCCCTACACACACACACACACACACACACACAAGCAGGCATACACAAACCCACACAAACCTGTACGCATGGGCACACACACACACACACACGCACACACACTTGACTATTTTTTATAATATTACTCTCTCTATTCATTCTGAGCATATAGCAATGCTACAGATTAGGTGTTTGTCCCCCTGGCTAACCTCTCCACAAAACCCCATTACCCATCAGACATAACTCTCTTTCTCTCTCTGCAGTCTTTCCTTTTTCCCCTCTTTCTCTCCCTATCTCTGTTCTCCCTCTCTCTGCTCTTTCTCTGTAATCTCTCTTGCACCCTCTGTTCCATCCTCTCTCTTTCTCTATTTATATCTCTTTCAAAAACCTTATTCCATTTATTGTGGCTGTGACAGGGTGAAGAGTGGATTGAAGAGTTGTGTTAGAAAGTTATAGCTTTCCTTTACAACCAGTGAATTACATCTCTTCCCCTAAAGAGGTTGGCTCTTTGTTCTCTGTTCACTGTGCTTGACAAAGACACTGAGCCAGTTGTACGTCCATGATTACCCCCTACAATAGTATTGCAGTGATTATCCCACAGGCAAATGCTCTTTCAGAAGCATTATGATCAATTGTATCCGGTAGAAGATCAGGGAATGAAACTCAGTTCTCTTAAAGTAAATTCTCCTTTCCAATTTTTCTTGGCATTACCTAGACAAATGCATACTGTTACATAATGTCAATGTACACTTTAGCATAGTTCACAGTAAACATATTAGAGACTTTTTTAGTTTCCTTGCTGCTATTTACACACGTTTGTGGTAATATTTCACCACTTTTAGTACAAAAAACAATACAGATCCTCAAAAAAACCTAGCAACATTTAGCATGACCTGAGTACAACAAACAAGTTGTTTCATTGTGTCATCTGGAAAGACATGTTTACCATTGAAATTATGACATTATGACAAACTGACATTATGCATCAATGATTGTGGATACATCAGACTTGATTATGGGATATAAAATATGGAAATAAGTTTCAGTCAATTGTGATGGGTAGTGTACATTAAGAGTTTTGCTTAATGTGAAAACAGTGAGATACACTGTAACAGATTACCTTTAGCACTACAAAAAGAAATTTTGAAACACATGTCTTACATTGTTCTTGGACTAACTGATTGTTACAATGACTAATTTGAGAGAATTGCACTCTGTTATGTTTTGATGACTTAACCTATGTACTCACTATATTTCACCAAATACTTTGTGGTTGAATAATTGATCATGTGGTGAAAGATCAACCCAAAAGAAGCAAAATCAGTTGTTTTGAATGCAAGATTGAATAGGTTAGACATTTTAATAATAATTTTGTAGTTTTGTACCAATAGTTTTGAAAAACCACAACAAACCGTTGATTATTGTACACAGTGGCAAAAAAACATGGTGCAAAAAACATTGTTGCACGTGTTATGTCTTTGTCAGGGAAGGGTCGCATGAAGTGTATTTTAAGAGGGGCTGACTAATGGTTGAACCAGACAATCCCTGCAGGACAGTCTCTCTGAGGGAGTTGCAAATTAGAGGGGAGTAGTGAATAAGGGGGACCGCTACCGTGGCGATTCAGCTGACTCATGGGAAATGGTTCCCCTCAGCATTTAGAAAAGAGCAGAACATTAAAAAAACAAGCTGGGTGTGTCAGCTTGGTGGCAAATCTCACAGGAAATGTAGTCTCATTGCCTCGAGCTACAACACTTCTGGATGCATACAGTACAGAGGAAGGGAGAAAGGCGGGGAAAAGAACAAAGACGCAGGGAGGGAGGGGCGGGGGGAGGAAGGGGGACTGGGAGGACGAGGAGAGCGGACTGGGAGGGAAAAGGGGGACGTATAGAGTGCAGATTGTTTGCTGCCTCTGCTCTTTCTTTGTGATTTTGTGATGTTGTGTAATAATAGCTTTTCCATCACAAGGAGCCCTTCACCCCAGCAGGACTTGGGGAGATTTTGCAGACAGACCATATTTTCAACCCCCTCATCAAGATAAGACTGAGGCAACGATACAGGTTGATGCCCTGGTACCAATGGTGAACAACAGGGTGCTAACATCAGTTAACAATGAGCTACTACTGTAACCAAGCCACATGAAATTAGGCCGGTAGTTTCCTCCACAGGCAGGGTTAATTCATAAAGTGCCTGACAAAAAGCACAGAAAGGAGTCAAAATAGAACTCTTATTCTATGCCCTGTTTGTATCAGTAAGGAGTGAAAATAGAACTCTTATTCTATGCCCTGTTTGTATCAGTAAGGAGTGAAAATAGAACTCTTATTCTATGCCCTGTTTGTATCAGTAAGGAGTGAAAATAGAACTCTTATTCTATGCCCTGTTTGTATCAGTAAGGAGTCAAAATAGAACTCTTATTCTACACTCTGTATCAGTAAGAAGTCAAAATAAAACTCTTATTCTACACTCTGTTTGAATCAGTAAGGAGTCAAAATAGAACTCTTATTCTACACTCTGTATCAGTAAGAAGTCAAAATAAAACTCTTATTCTACACTCTGTTTGAATCAGTAAGGAGTCAAAATAGAACTCTTATTCTACACTCTGTTTGTATCCTTGTCCTTCTGTCCAGATATTGATGACTCTAAGCTGGTGGGATCAAGGGTGATCAACAGTTCGTTCCACCACAACAAGACGGGCTGTCAGATGACCTTCGATGACGACTACAGTGCCTACTGGGTCTACTTCGTCAACTTCCTGGGAACACTCGCTGTGTTGCCTGGCAACATAGTCTCTGCCCTTCTGATGGACAAGATAGGGCGACTGAGCATGCTGGGTAAGAGGTCATTCTTTTGACACATACGTACACATTTTAGTGAAAAAAGTATTGTCTGAGAATTTCCTATGATCTGATGACAGTCTACAGAAGTCTGATGCGCCATTCATTATGTGCAATCATGTGTCAAGGTTGTCTAATCATTTACAAATGCTGCTTAGTTCTAGAAAGGTCTTTTACTCACCCATGTAGAACATTTATTTTTTCATTTTCTTTCTAGCTGTACTCACTTTTGAGGATGCATACTTAAGTAAATGGTATAATATTTTTCAATATCATATATAATTTTTTCCTCCTATTCAATAAAACTGGAAGAATAGAGCACAAAATTACTGGAATGCATTTATGCATTTTACAAGATAACTGTAAAATAAATATGTACACATGTACCATAGAGAGTGATGGGGTCCTCAGAGCGACACAAAGACACAAATTGAGTGCCTGCAGATTAAGTCTTAGATGTAAGAGATTGCATTCCTTTGTGATCTAGAGAAAGTGGTCTATCTTCAATTCTAAGAAAGCTATGAATCCACCTAGGAAGATCACATAGCGGTGTTTGCCTCAGTCAAATTGATTCTTTGCACTGATAGATATAATAAATTCATTTTAGCTACTCACAGACGGTGAGGTGAAAAAGTGGCCCAAGCTGCTTTACATAGTATACAAGAATTAATACTGTGGCATTCATATTGTGGCATTCATATTACACAGACTTGTCAGTTGGAACCGGTCCAGAACCCCTACAAGGTCCAGAATCTAGGAGACATTTAATCAGTAATTTGGAATTTGTAATTGCCTGTTTTCTCCTCCAGGGGGCTCAATGGTGCTGTCAGGAATCAGTTGCTTCTTTCTGTGGTTCGGGACCAGTGAATCTATGATGATCTTCATGCTGTGTCTGTATAACGGTCTGAGTATATCAGCCTGGAACTCCCTTGATGTTGTCACTGCTGAGCTCTACTCAACAGATAGGAGGTGGGGAGCGCACACACACACACACACACACACACAGGAAATCCCAAACCCCCATAATATTTCAACGTCCTTCACTGATGTTATTCTTTGTGATAAAGATACATTGTAATATTGTATACTTTATATTTTTATATTTCCTCTATTTTGTCATGGCGCCCAAAATATATCTGTCTAATAGATTAGCGTGGTAGCTCAGCCTGTATCACATTCCATAGATACTGTTATCATTTGTCTACATATTGCCATTATTCAATTATTGTCCAAAGAGATAATAATTTGGCAATTTCGTTCAATCATAAACTCCTTGTCTGGAATGCACAGTTTGGTACCGAAACATAGGTTTTGTGTACTTTTACTGTAGAAAATGGCATGAAAAATTACATGTAGGATTAATCTAAAATATGAAGAATGCTATGATCTCTATTTCTGATTCTATTTCAGCTCAGCAATAATGATACTATTAATGAAATATCCATTAACTAAAATCAACATGACCATTTATCCTACCCAGACACAAGATCCATTGGTCCGTTAAGTGGATCAGACAGCTCAGACATTTTGATTTTGTATCAAGACACTATTAGGAGTGGACATTTGGTCTCATCCCTGTTTGAAAGGTTGCACCATTGAGTGGATGTTTGTACACAACATCCCTGTAGAAGATGATACATAATCCAAAAAATACAACAAAGCATAGTGGCGTTTTCAGCCCTTTATGGCAAATCAAATGCATCTGAACACACTAGTTTAATCCAGTTTAGGGCTGTCATGATATCAGGTCCAGTGTATAGGTCCAGACGTGTAGTTTAAGCAAATGCATCGTTTTGCCATGAATAATCTATGGAAAAATCGAGAGGAGTTTTTGGAAAAACAAAACGTCCTTTTAACCATGTGAATAGGCGAAAATGGCACGTCTTTGCGGATCTCTCCTGGGGGTTCTAGTGGGGCTAACAAGTTGATTTCAACGCCAGTGCATAGGTCCAGTCTCCTTGTTTAAGCACATACATCGTTTGTCTATAGATGACATGAATAAGGTATCGAAAAACCGAGAGGAGTTTTTGGAAAAATACAACTTCAGTTTCGCTTAGTGAATACAATATTATCATATGTGTATTATTAACATGATATCAATATTTCATTTTTTTAATATCACGGTTATCGTCACTACCGGGATATCACGACAACCCTAGGCCAGATAATGAAATTAACTTTCGTCAGTTCAAGTTTAATCGCACCACTAGGGGGCGCCTGTCACCTCATGATTGGGTCTCATTTGGAAATTTTTCCCACGGTGTTCCCCAGTCAGTCAGAGATGTAAATGTCCTAACACTATCCTGAATTGTGGGCCAGTTAGAGCCTGGCTGACAGATACATCATCCTCTTCTGGCCTTCAGCAAAGTTCTCCCTCTTCATCCCACTACACACTCAGACACACACACACACGTACATACACTTTCTGACTCACTCTTCCTCCTTGCCCCTCCTCCTTCTCTCTCCTACCCCCCCCTCTCTTCGTGTCATCCAGATGTACAGGTTTCGGGTTCTGCAATGCCTTGTGTAAACTGGCAGCGGTGTTAGGGAACTTGATCTTCGGCTCCCTGGTCGGCATCACCAAGGTCATCCCCATCCTGCTGGCATCGGCCGTCCTGGTGGGAGGAGGCCTGGTGGGGCTGAGGCTGCCTGACACACGTGGCAATGTTCTGATGTAGAACTACACTACCCAGCAGGCTTCCCTCCATTACCATTACAGGCTTTAGTTTTACACGCTGTCATAAAGATAAACGTCTGAGCTGCTATTCAGCATCATGCTTAGCCAGTTAGTTAAGCTGATATGAGCTGTAATTGTTTTAAGACAGTGTTACGAAGGCCTTATGATTGCGTGTTCTTGTAAAGTGTTCGAGAAATACCGCAAGTTGCCCTTCACAGTGTCACATGGGAGACGTGTGTAAAAGGATTCATTTATTTATATATATTTATTTGTTTGTGGGTTGCACCCCTGTTCAAATTGCAAGAATAACATGGCCATAATATTGTATAAATAGTAATAAGTAGCTATTATTAGAGTAGTCAAACGTCATGGCAAATTCAGCAGCTATATTTACATTTTTGAGATAGTGTGTGTTTGGTGTATGTGTGTGAGGGTGTGTGTATGTGTTTAAGCGTGTATGTGTTTGTTTCCAACCTAGAACTGCTTATTCATTCTTAGGTATTTGTTGTTGAATATCCAGTATTTTTGTTTGGAGAATTGATTTAACAGTAAGCTTACGCAGAAAGAAAGATGGCTGAGAGATATTATGAGATATTAAAAAGCCATTCTAAAGCTAGCCTGAGTTGAATCAAAGCTACCTATTGCTGCTACCATCAGTTTTACCAGTTTGACATGAATACAAGTTGGGTGATAAGATACGTGTTTTATTCAGCCTGGTTGCTGTAGTAACAATTTTACAGAATAACAAAATTCAGTGTTCGGGGCAGAATTCCCTTAATAACACTGACAGGGATATAGTGGAAAACATTTACAGATGGCAAAATGTTGAACATTATTCCAGATGATTGACGTTGATGGTCGAGAAACGTCAACTGTAATGCGAGCCATGCTAATTTGGTGTTGTATCGATGTTTCTGCATTACCAGGTATAAAGCTTTTGTGTGAATGTGTGTGGGCATTTTGTGTATGTGAATGATACTGGGTGTATGCGTGTGTGTATATTGTGTTAAATTGTATAAAGTTTTTAATTTGTCAACCATGGGTTGACCTTGGGGTTATTGAGTTGATTAGACTCACTGACGTGTCTGATTGGTGTTGATGACTTTGTCAGCTCATTCAGCTGCATCATTTGCAGCTATACATACTGTCTTGTGTCACTTTTTAAAATAGAAAATGTTGCATGTGTGTAACTAAAGTCTTTCTGTTTTGTGTCCTGTTTTTGTCTCTGCTCACAGGAATGTAGTGATTAATTTAAAGGTGGCTAAATGCTGAATGCCAGACAAGATGACTGAAATCAATGCTTTAGTAATTTGAACAGGAAAGCTAACAATGCTAACTTACTGTAATTACAAAGGTCAGTGAACAACACGTGTTACTTTAAGGCCCAATGCCATCACAATGAAACCTTTACTGTGTTTTTATCTTATTGTACAAGGGGTGCTGAAAACAACACTATAAGATTGTGAAGTGAGTTTTAGTCAGTGTTATTTTCTGATTGTTACTGGTTTGAAAATAAAATGACCTATTCCTTCTTACGAGACCTTCTAAGCAGCAGGTTTTGTATTGATGGTGTTGTGCCCCGGTCACCAGGGGCCAAATATGTTAATATACCAATAACAAAGAGAGTTTAATTCCGGTCTGCCAATAACAGCACATTTTCAGGTGCCTTCCCCACTTAGACCACTTCCAGACAATACTAGTGAAATAAAAAAATATTGTTTCATTGTCAGTAACCAGTCAGAAATTATTTGTCTTTTTGCACTATAATGCTACTTTTGAAGCATTATTTTGTCAAAGGTCACACCCAGTGAACTATAGACTAGGTAAAGAAATGCTCCAGAAAACATGCTTTTGAATGACACATGAGAAGAATAAAAAAATAGTGGTCGAAATTCTGCATGACATATGCTAACAAGAACAACATATATTCAAGGTGTTGCTGACAGGGTTGGGTTAAAATAATTAAAATAATTATTTGGCCTTGATTGTTAGCTAGAACTGATATTCCTGTAAAATCACTGCATTGAGCCTTCAATAAACCAGTGGCGTTATCTGTGTTTAGGTGTGTTTATACTCCACTACATCCCAACTTACTTTTCTTCTAAGGGGCAGCAGCCTGGTTAATTTGGTTCAAAAGTGAATGTATGAGTCTGCTGAGCTCCTTAGTGTCAGGTTGTTTTGTGAACAGTTCTGGATCATTGTGACAGAGCATCCCACTGGAGAGATGACTGTACTGTACATAGTAGAGAACTACAGTTGTACCTCTACAATACAACGGTTTTTATCTTGTCACCTCTCTCTTACTGATCAATCAATAAGTCACATCTGTGTGTAATATATGGGGAAAAGAACAACAGACACAAAATCATCATTCACAGTATCCTGGTCTAGACAGAAGAAATGTGACATTGACTGACCAGAGAGAGACCATCCTCTGATGAGAAAGATGAAAAGCTTTAGTGTATTCAATAAAGATGTCCATTCTTGAACAATCATCGTGCTTTCATTACTCACGCTACATTGGTGTAATTTATCAAGATGGACACAAGATGGTGGTGTTTATTCGCACCTGTCAAATGTTCTCAGACTTCCACAACGGCACATTGTGTTTTCCTTCCAGACGGATACCCACGTCATTGTAACCTTGAGGCTGTCATTTGCCATATGTTCAGAAGATGACAGTGTTTACTACCTGTTGATCGCAAACTAGTTAAAGTAACACTAACGTATAAATACTTTAATAGCTAAGTGATTTCCATACAGACAAGAACAGACCTCAACTGAAACTGTGTGAATAAATGACAATCCCTAACGATTCCATTAGTACACTGTACAGAATAGAGTCCCTGGAGCCGAAGAGTTTGCTTCCATGATAATCGTGGAATGCTTTGCACCTATGAGCTTAAGATACTCTTGTAATTAACTAGAGAACGACGCGATACGTGATAGGAAATGGAGAGAAAGGTTACTCTTGTTCAGATGATCTGGTCGATGATAAAGTCAATAGAGCTCCAGAGAAACCAGCACCCAGTAGAGTCAGGAACCAGTGTCACTTTTTGGGCTAGAGAATAAAACGGGGACATGTGTCTTGGAAATCTTAAAGATTAATTTTATTTTTCTCTTAATGAGAATAGAGTGGATATGAGTTATGTTTAAGTTTATGCGTTAAGTTTAACAATTCTCCGTAAATTGCAGTAGATGTTAATCCTCCGATAAAATTAAGAAGATACATTAAATTGATGAGAAAGAGAGTGAGCAAGACACTTTGCATTTATCATGATTAGTTTCTCTCATCTGGGACCAAGGCATATCAGCACCATCAATGGAAACTGAAAGTAAAACCTTTGTGATGTCATGATGATATATAGTAGATAGTAAAAAGCTAATGACATCTACAGTCTGATGTTTTCCCAACCTCGAGCTGCTATCAGGATGTAGAAGAAATGAACATTACTGAGGTGTCTTTGAAGTGCAATATTAACACTATCTTTTATGTTCAATCCCAACTATCTTTATTATGGAATATAACTACAATGGATATAAAAAGTCTACACACCCCTGTTAAAATGCCAGGTTTTTGTGATGTAAAAGAATGAGACAAAGATAAATCATGTCACTCTTCTTTGCAAAAGCGCTCCAAATCTGTCAGATAGCGAGGACATCTCCTGTGCACAGCCCTCTTCAGATCACCCCACAGATGTTCAATTGGATTCAGGTCTGGGCTCTGAATTGTTCACATTATAGGTCACATTAAAGGTGGAAAAAGTTCTGACATGATTTATCTTTGTCTCATTCTTTTACATCACAAGAACCTGGCATTTTATTTAAATAATAGATTCCATACACATATAGTTCAAGCTAGTACACACGCATACAAGAATGCCAATCAAGAGAGATGAAAGACACCGTAACAGTATTGAAAGAGTATATGACGTCCCTTGCTCACTTGACGATTAGAAAATGTTCTATTTTTGCCCTGGTCTTTTTTTCTACTAAATTCCAGCTCTAAAAGATATTGGTGGACAAATGTTTTATATTAATGGTGGAAAGACCAATTACTAGAAAATACATAATACAATAATTGGTCAAGCCATTTAAACTGAAATTCGCATCTGTCTATAACCCTGATCCATTTTGGGTGCATTTACTCAGGCACTCCAATTCTGACATTTAATTTCTTTTGACCAATTAGATAAGTTCTGAAAAAAAAACGGATATATATATAATTTCACACCGATTTATTTTTACAGAACTTATCTAATTGGTCAAAAGAAATATAAATATACAAAATAAATATATACATACACACACACCGATCAGCCATAACTTTATGACCACCTGCCTAATATTGTGTGGGTCCCCAGTTTGCCGCCAAAACAGCCCTGAGCTGTCGAGGCATGGACTCCACTAGACCTCTGAAGGTGTGCTGTGGTATCTGGCCCCAAGACGTTAGCAGCAGATCCTTTAAGTCCTGTAAGTTGGTGGTGGATCCTCCATGGATTGGACTTGTTGGTCCAGCACATCCCACAAATGCTTGATTGGACTGAGATCTGGGAAATTTGGAGGCCAAATCAACACCTTGAACTTGTGTTCCTGAACCATTTTTGCTTTGTGACAGGGCGCATTATCCTGCTGAAAGAGGCCAATGCCATCAGGGAATACCGTTGCCATGACAGGGTGCACATGGTCTGCAACAATGCTTAGGTAGGTGGTACGTGTCAAAGTAACATCCACATGAATGGCAGGACCCAAGGTTTCCCAGCAGAACATTGCCCAAAGCATCACACTGCCTATGCCAGCTTGCCTCCTTCCCATAGTGCATCCTGGTGCCATGTGTTCTCCAGGTAAGCGACACACACGCACACCCGGCCATCCACATGATGTAAAAGGAAATGTGATTCATCGGACAAGGCCACCTTCTTCCATTGCTCCGTGCTCCAGTTCTGATGCTCACGTGCCCATTGTAGGCGCTTTCGGCAGTGGACAAGGGTCAGCATGGGCACCCTGACTGGTCTGCGGCTACACAGCCCCATACACAACAAACTGTGATGCACTCTGTGGTCTGACACCTTTCTACCAGTACCAGCATTAACTTTCTCAGCAATTTGAGCTACAGTAGCTCATATTTTGGATCGGACCACACGGGCCAGCCTTTAATCCCCATGTGCATCAATGAGCCTTGGCCACCCATAACCCTGTCGCCGGTTCACTTTTCCTTCCTTGGACCACTTTTGATAGGTACTGACCACTGCAGACTAGGAACACCCCACAATGGCTGCAGTTTTGGAGATGCTCTGACCCAGTCGTCTAACCACCACAATTTGTCCCTTGTCCAAGTTGCTCAGATCCTTATTCTTGTCTATTTTCCAGCTTCTAACACATCAACTTTGAGGACAGAATGTTCACCTGCTGCCTAATATATCCCACCCACTAACAGCTGTCATGATAACGAGATTATCAATGTTATTCACTTCACCTGTCAGTGGTCATAATGTTATGGCTGATCGGTGTATATATAATATATATAAATGAAAACTGGGTTGCCAGTCGAAACAGTCTTTGTGGCATGATATTCAGAGTTTGCCTTACTTGGTAGCTACATAATTTGTCAGCTACAGGATTTTTCAGGGTACCTACATTTGTGCTCAAAAGTTTGCATTCCCTTGGAGGATTAGTAATATATGTACCATTTGTAAAGAAAACATAAGTGAGCAGGCAAAACACGTCTTTTATTTTTTATGGGATTCACATTCAACAGAATGGCACAACCATAAAACAGAACATGGCAACAAAGAAAAAAAATGAACTGACCCCTGTTCAAAAGTCTGCATACCCTTAGTTCTTAATACTGTGTATTGCCCCCTTTAGCATCCATGACAGCAGTCTTTTGTAATAGTTGTGCATATTTGAATATTGGGGGGGATGTGTCCCCCCCAATGTATATTATAATTACGGCCTTGATCTGTACAAGCACTTTGTGACAAATGTTGCTTTAAATAGTGCTTTTTAAAATAAATGTAATTGGTTGAAAGCTAGACTGTGCAAAATACTAATTTGTGAAAATGATCATAGCTGGCAAATGTTTGTACACACCTACTGTAGGAATCTGATGGTTAACATTAATATAGCTAACTGGTTAGCCTAGCTATATTTATCTAACTATAATTACACACTGGACAACAACTTGTGACAAGTTCATTATTAGACATGACTAGGTACTTCATCCACTGACCACCTAGTTATCAGAAACAAGGTTAGTTGCTGTTGTGTCATGTTTGCAGTGAAACAAATGCAAGTAACTCACCAAAAGATGCTGTAACAAACATTTCTCAAAAATCAAAATAGAATGTATTAAAACTTGTTAATTGATTTAATTGCTCCAGACACCACAAAAATCCACAAGTCCTCTGTAGCGCTCCTGCTATCTTATTCTTCCGTATTGCAATGTCATCTCTGCAACAGTTCAAAAGTTCTGAAGAATTGTGTTGTTAATTGGATTTGATGTGCCAATTCCTATCAATATCCAGTGTCCGATTGTACAGCCCCAAAGTGAGGATTTTTTCTGACATGGTCCTCAAGAAGTTTTTTGGATATAATTGTCCTGTTTATTAGGATCCCCTTTGTCTCCTGCAAATGATTACACTGCCTATTAGTATATATTCAGTAACAACTTGCCATTAATGTCATCTGTGGAGTTCCTGGTATAGAGACCTTGGATCAACAACACATATAGACCTGGTAGTTATTTTCCACGCTCCAAAGTAGTACATTAACATTGTGCTGTAAATTATGCTAAATTAAGTTATTTGTAAAAATTACTAATTAAAATGATTAATTTATTAATTAAAATGTATGTTATTAATTAAAATGGATGAGTCGTCACTGCATTATGAGATGATCAGGATCTTTAAGTTTACAGACTAACGTTTGGATTATGCACATAATGTGATACACAAGATTCAGGTGGAGATGCTTAGTGACTTTCCCTTGAAGGTCAGGAAGTAACGTTTGGATCCAGCTGCCTTGGACATGAGGACGAAGAGGAATGGATCCAAGCAGGCATGCAAACAGCACAGACACACTGCCAAATTGAAGTAGCCATAGAAGTTCTCCTCTCCACCAGCCAATAAACGCACATAGTGAAGCAAGTGGAGAGTCCCAGCGGGTCCAAAACACACTACGAAGATCACAAACACCAGCGAGCTAGCTTTGATGTACAGCGCCCAGTCGTGGTGCGAGCGGTTGAGTTCTTGTATGATCCGAACATAGCACCCAGCAGTGACCACCAGGGGAACAAGTAGACCTATGAAGGTCAGGCCCAGCTTGTAGTAGAGCAAACCGGCATGGGAGCTGTTGTCCAGTGGGAGAACATCATGGCAGGTGGTGAGGCCTAGCTGGGGGATGTGGTAGCTCTGCCAGACCAGGAGCTCAGGTACAACGGCTGCCCCAAACACCCCCCACACGGCCAGGCTGGCCCAGGCAGTGCATTCCCTCTTAGGAAGGCTCTTGTAGAAGAATGGATGCACCACGGCCAGGTAGCGCTTGACGCTAACGCACGCTAGCGTGTGGGCTGAACAGTAGAGGTTGCCATAAAAACAGGCTGTTACGATGCGGCAGGCAGTTTCGCCAAACACCCAGTCGTTGCCATGGAGATGGTAATGGGCCTTGAAGATGAGGGAGAGGAGAAGAAATAGGTCAGAGACCGCCAGGCTGCAGTAGAGGATGGCCGAAGACACTGTCCTGACTTTTGCAGCCACGGCGGACAAAATGGCAGCATTGGCCGGGATCCCCAGCGCAACAGTCAGCATATAAAAGCTGGGGATGACCCACATGCTGAGGGGTCCAGCAAGGTACGCTGCTGTGTTGTTGCTTAACAACCGCAGTGCCGGAGGGGTATAGGCAAATGGGGTAACGAGGGGAGAAGAATGGGAGGCTCCTTGTTGTCTGGCATTAGGGTGAGAGATGGTCTCTAACTGGACCGTTTCTCCTTTAAATGTTCTGGGTTTTACCACACCAGTGTTGTTCCTTTTGGATGTCCTGGCCCTATTCCCTGGAGACAAGATATACAGGGGACAGCATTTAGGGTTTACTACAAAACAAATCATTGCATTTGGTTAAATACCACTTCTAGAATTGTGCTTAAAGGATTTTGAGTAGAAAAAGCGCTGAATTTTGTTGTAAAAATGTGGAGAGGTATGTCTGATATGCAAAAGATGCTGTGCTAGTCGTTTAGGCTGTGGTTATGGTTATGGTCCTGTTTCGTCTTCATTACTGTCTAGTAATATGTTCAGGTATAGGAAAGAAAGACAAGGCACAGCTGCAACTGACTCAAACCAATCTACTATGCCTTGCTTGAACTGTACTTAACCAACATTAACACCACTTACAGCAGACCTTCATTGTTGAGGGTTGAGGGGAGATTGATTACTCTTCTAGACCGGTCTCTAATCACCCGCCTTTAAACAAACATACATACCACATCTTCACTGTGCCCAAACCAAAAGTTTATCTTCAAAAAAACCCATAAAGAAATTCAGTCACGCCACCTATCCTCTTCCTGAAACTGTAATGTAACAGTACTCTAAGAATATGAACATTCAGTATGAACACTGTGTAAATAATAATATTGTTGTTTCTTTTGTTTTGTGATTACTCTTTTATTTCAGATTTCATAAAAATATGTAAATATATTTTTAATTGAATATCAATGGTATGTCTAGCTTGTAACCGTTCTGTAGTCTGTGTGTTAGGTTGTTGTTAGGACTTTTGTAGCTGCCGCATGTACAATATCAAATAGTGATCCTAATGAACAATACAATAATAACTGACCCTGGACCTAGAGTGAATGCTCCTTAAACCTTTTGTTTTTGTTCCTGTTTTTAGCATGTTCATTTCTAACCAGGTAGGTGTACAACAGGAGAGGTAAAGATGTGCAATTAATTAGGTCTATACATAGCATAGTAAAAGGATTTGATCCTGTTTCACCCACCCTAATATAAAGCACATACCATTAATACATTTAATGTTGGAATGATCTTTGAATGAGTAACAATTTCATTTCACCAACTCATTTCTATGATTATGAGTAGAGCGGCTGATAAAGAAAGAACTCAGGTGTAGATAAAGGTGTGGTTAGGAAAGTAACATGCAACTGTGACTAAGATAGGCAAGCGAGAGCAGTCTGTTATCTGTAAATGATCTACTGTGATTCACATACCTACGTGGTAAAGTGAAAATATGTTCTTATGGATACAACTATGTATTCCAACAGTTTCCAAAATATGTCCAAACATACACAGCCTACTAAACTAAATGATTACATTATATTTTCAGTTAACAAATCTTTTGAGAATTATTACATATTGATGCAATCAATAATAATGAGTCGTATTACCTTTTGATTGAAATGTCACATTCAGCAAAAGAAGAGAAAGCAGTAAAAATAACAGAGGTTTCCCCATTGTCAAATCATTTAAATAGTCCCATTAAAAAAGAACCTCTAACTATTGACAATAGAGGCAAATCTTCCTTGATATACACAAGTCACATCTCTGTCAAGAAGTGTGCCTAATCTTCTCTCAAGTCTTGCTCAGTTAGTTAAACCAGGAAGGAAGAGTAATAGGTTGCAGAAAATGTTTGGCAACATTATGTCATGTGTTTTATGTAATCAAAACAGTAAAAAACTAAATTACAAATAAACCTTCAAAATAAAATGACTATTTGAAGACATTGAATGCTGCAGTTGAATGCTTTAATAACATCTTCTATTCGCAAAGCTTTGTAGGGTACTGTTATTTTGAAGGAACATTCTCAAGTTGGTCCTGTTAGCATAATGTTGTGCTGCTGGAGGAACTAGCGTGCGTATCAACATTCACAAGCAAACAAGCCCCACCCACCATATGATGAAAACCAGTCATGCCCCTTCACATAGTGTTTAGAGAAAACTTTGATGTGCTAAATATCTTCCCTTGCAGCGCTAGTCAAACATAGACCTCTTTTTGCCTGGATTTACTTAACCTCTCCCAAAGTTTCATTAATGGGAATCAAAAGACAGTGACACTATTGAGATAATTGATTGCATTCTACTCAAATTTGATGCATAATCTTCTGTAACTACTCAACTTTGATCTTTTTTTAAAAAGGACTTAGTATTTAATATTAGTATTAAAAGTAGTAGTAATATTACTTTTAGTATTACATAGCCTACCTAAAATATGGCATGAGTGCTATAAGACTACGTAGAATGGAAGTAAATTAGTTACAAAACAGCTCACTCTCCCTAGGTCCCTCAAGTTAAATTAAGTCATACAAATGGCATTACTCATAAGTGAGAAGGGTTGCCTAGAGTGAAAAAGGATGAGAAGCCCTGCAGGACTGCGGAACGAGGAAGGAAATAGCTGTCTGAAACTGATAAGCAAGTCAGAAATAGAAATGATTTTGTTTAGTCTTCTCTATCATGGCACATACGAAACTGGAAAATTAGATTCGTGTTTTATGAATAGAATGACAGCTGACCACCAGATCCATCAACATACTGCACATCTAAATTAAAACAGTTGTCTATCTGCCTGTGCCTTGAGAAGAGGAAGATGTACTGTAGATGCACTGTCTGATAAAGCCAAGCTATTGGTTCTTTCATGTAGATCGCAAACATTTTCAAGAAATCCCCCTGTTGTTGTTGGATGTCCAAAAAAAAACCCTCAAACAGTCTGTCTGTTTCTCAACCACCGATGAATCATACTTCTACTGGTTGAACAAACAAAGCAACAAATATATGTCACAAACATTTTCTATTCCTGATCTGCAGATATAGCTATAATTCATAGTACTGCGCAAAAGTCTTTGCAAATTAAGTGTTTATTAGCATCAGTAAAGTATGTTACAGTTTCTGCCAAATGCTTACACACTGAAAGTGAATGCTTAGACAAAAGCATCAAAACATTAATTTTTATAACCATGCCTTAAACAAAGGCACCAAAAGTACAAACACATTTTCTGCTTTGCACTTGATTTGCAATTCTACGACACACTTTGAAAAACACTATACAGTGTTTCTTATATTAGACACTTAATTCAAGAATGAAATCTCTTGCAATCACTGAGAAAACACTTCTATTCAAAATGCAAAAGATACCTGAAACTGGCAAATCCCACACACCCACATGAAAACACTTATACAGTAATTGAACACCAACTAGTTTGAGCCTAAGCACTAAAATTAATCTCAGGTTAACTCTCCCATTTTGTGAGAACTTTGCAAACATGGAGGCAGTGAGGGGAAGAAGAGAGAGAGAGAGGAGGAGGAGGACAAGAACAAAGATGGGGACTAGGCAATAGACGGACACATATTTACGAAGACATTAGGGCCACTTTGGTGAACCTCCTGCCTCTTCTGCAAGCAATGGAAGAGGCAACGCAAGGTGACATTATCCCCGCAGCCTAGACAGGGATGACATTATCCCC